>CAIGRT010138991.1:0-10149 GCA_903798405.1 Fraxinus platypoda
TTTTTGGTTTACATTTATCAATATACAAAATACCTTTCTCCCAAATCGACTAACTTCATTATTCCTTTCACAGAATATATAAAGGGAAAATTAAGGTGTGCCATGAAATTGGACTGGAGCTGGACAAAATGGCTCAGTTCCATAATGGTTTTGGTTTCAAATTCGAGATAGGGAAGGTCCTTATTTGGTTTGGTTCTTGTTTTCACGGGAAAGAATCGAAAATATAGTCATTTAATACTTCTTTTCTTTTTTTCCTTATATGTGTTGAACCAACCCATCCCCATTTTAGCAGTCAGATAACCTAACCTACCCATTCCTCCTCTCTGTTTTCTTCTCGTGGTGTCACGGAAAGTAATCAAAGAATCCTAAATAATTCGTCCACTAATAATTGCTAATTTCAATTCCTTTTGTAAATCGACAATACTATGCTCCTGTTTGACCCCATTCCTTAAAACTCATTTTCCTCCACACATCCTCTCAATAAAATAATGTTCATGTAAACCCAAAACTTTTCATAGATTGCTATTATGATCATTGATTTGTAAGAACCAGAGAAGTTATTAATGAGGTAAGATTTGATGTATGATCTTGGTGATATTTATAATTTTATACATATTCTTGGATGCTTTTGATCTTTGATCTTTGATCTTTTAATGCATAAAACTTTGTTTAGAATTCTTTTTTTATTTTATTTCGTTCTTACATTTTCTGATGGATTAATTTTGTTTTTTATTTTATTATTTTTCTAAATTCTTCCAATTCCATAGGTTCTTGGTCTAGATATAGCTGAATATTGTGTTCTTCAAGGCTTGGGAATTGACAGTCTATAATCTTGACTAATCTTATTTAGGAAACACATTGTACAAGTGATTATATTAATGTTTTATGTAAATTTAATTAGTGCTGGATGGAGTTTTATACTTCATTAAACATTTAAAATTATTTATTTGTAGTATGTTTATGATTGCTGCTTAAGTGCTAGAAAACAAAGTACTGTTAGTTGTAAGACACTTATGCACTAGTACAGGCATACAGCATTCAAGATTGTGGACTGGTTAGCCTTGTCTAAACTTGTGCTAGAATAGTAAAATACTGTAAACCTGTTTCAAAAGCGTCGGACCATCTACTCTGGTCTGTTCTTGTACCTGTCTTGGATCTACAAATGTTTGATTCCAAGTGTAAGATTCCGAATTGGAACCGGTTTGATCATGTTCTCTTGGGAACCAAACCCAATTGAAACCAGTTTAGGCCCACCCCTATGAATAGCTCCTTTTTCCAGAACACCAAGTGATGATGTGTGATAGGGAGAATCCTGGTGAATTTTCCCTGTATGAATTTCCAGAATCTGTTGTGTCGATGGAATATTCAATTTTTTAAATGTTTTACATGCTTTCTAATTATCTCTTGTTCTTATTTTTTTAATATTATACTGCATTAAAATATCTTAATCGAAAATGGTGAATTTTATGTTTTTCTTTGAGTGAAATTATGTGAATCGTATTAGTGAAAATTGTTAGGTTCGGGATTGTACTTGATTTTCCTGTTTTTGAATCTTTAGCTTGAAATTTCTCACTAGGTGACTAATATCCCAAAATAACAAAATGTAAATACTCGTTCAAACACTGAGGGAAAGGTTCTTTTGTTAATAATAAATCAAAGTTTGCTGGCTTTATAATCTTTTGAGCCTCGTTTGTTAAAACAAATATGATATTTAGTATCTCCGTTTCTTTGGATGATTATGCTGGTTAAAAGAGATAGTTAAATAGTATCTGGGTTTCACCTGTGTAATTTTCTTTTTATTCCTCTTTGGTAGCAGAAATTGCATTCTTGGGTCATATTACTTGATTACTAATTCTCTCATAGCGTTTAGTCTGAAAGAGAAATTATGTTGGAAATTTGTTTCGCGTTTAGTTTGAAAGAGAAATTATGTTGGAAATTTGTTTCAGTAGGGAACAAGTGTGGAGGAGATGGCAGAGGGAGGAGAAGAGGACATACCAAGAGATGCAAAAGTTGTAAAGACGCTACTTAAATCTATGAATGTTGATGACTACGAGCCTCGTGTTGTGCATCAGTTTTTAGAACTGTGGTATCGGTATGTTGTTGATGTTCTAACAGATGCACAAGTCTACTCGGAACATGCTGGGAAGTCTACAATTGACTCTGATGATATTAAACTCGCGATTCAGTCTAAAGTCAATTTTAGTTTCTCGCAACCTCCACCTCGAGAGGTAATTTTTCTATACTTTTCCATGATGTGTTAATTATTCTTTTTTTTTCCTGGATTTTTACAATGTGACTTCAATCATCTGTTTTAGAACAACTGCATGTATCATTTGGATAATATATTAGGTTTAAATGTGTAAATAATATTTGGAAGTGTGATAAATTTGAACTCTGGATCGTACTGATTTAATTTTAGGAGCTCCATCATAATATCTCATTACTAGGACCACATTATATACAAGTTAGAGGAATGAATTTTTCTTTTACACTTTTCATAAAGATTGTACTACCTCCTGATAGTATTCAGTTTTTTCACTCCAATGAAGCTTTGATAGCCTACTTGTGACGAAATTTGAGAAGGTTTTTAAATGCTTTGGTAATATGGTTTTTTTTTTTAATCATGCTGTTTTTCCGAAAGTGTCCACTCAATCAGACATGCTTCTGTTTTCATATTTAAATACGTGAAAGTTGTTGAATGATCAAATAAAGATTTCAAATCTGCTACTCATCAGGTGCTACTCGAGTTGGCAAGGAATAGAAATAAGATCCCGTTGCCAAAATCAATAGCAGGGCCTGAAATTCCTCTTCCTCCAGAACAGGATACCTTGATTAGTCCAAATTACCAACTGGCTATTCCAAAGAAGCGAAGCCACCCAATTGAAGAAACAGAGGACGATGACGAAGGTATTGATCCCACCCCTAATCCTAATCCCAATCCCAACGTTTCCCAAGACCGCAGAGATATTCCCCAAGGCACCCCGCAGCGAGTATCTTTTCCACTTGGAGCTAAACGTCCAAGATAAGTTTGTTTTTGTACACAAGGATGAGATCTCAGCAATGATCTCCCTAGCGAAAAGTACTTTCACATAATGCATTACTCTGGTTGACGTGAGGATGTATTTTGTACTTGATACATACAATGTTCTTATTTGAAATCGAGATATCTCACTATAAATTGATGTCTAATAATGGTTTGAAATGACGTCCTATGCTTCAACTCATTAAAATAAGTGCTTATAAACAAGTGGAAATGAGCGGTAGAGAAGTAGGTACTAGTGGGTCTAATAAATTGTGTAGATAAAAAGTGATGTAACTTTTTTAAACTTCAACTTAATGCAAATGAAAAACTAGCTTAAAGATAATCACTTTAGTTCCATATGACCATTTAGCTTCGTAAACATAAACAATAAGCTATTCTGTACATATGGTTATCGTTTATATACAAGAATAATTAGTCATTCATCGATGGCATAATACAACGAAAAATGCTATGTGTACACAATCCTTTACACTCCTCTCACATTGAGGGGGGTCCACAAATATTTTATTGTGTGTGGGCCTCCTTTCATGTGAGGAGGGTGTAAGGGATTGTGTAGATGATTATGTACACATAGCACTTCTCTAATACAACAGGATGAACCAAGTGATCAACTTCTTAACCTACCAATGGTAGCAGGCACCGTGCTTGATATGGTAAGACACCTATCGTACATAGGTCTGGGATGGCTGGAGTTAATTCCACTACGTCCCCCANATTATGTACACATAGCACTTCTCTAATACAACAGGATGAACCAAGTGATCAACTTCTTAACCTACCAATGGTAGCAGGCACCGTGCTTGATATGGTAAGACACCTATCGTACATAGGTCTGGGATGGCTGGAGTTAATTCCACTACGTCCCCCATTTTTAGCTTGCAGGTGGGATCACTAACTGGCTCGTGGTTCAGCCGTGGCCTCAATTCTTCCTTCACGGAAAATCCATAGGTAGTCCACTCGACCGGTTCTTTATAACAGATCCATAACAGTTGAGTTTGCTGGGAACTCCTGCACAGACATCTGCAAGATCCAAACACCAGATCATTTGTCGTATCAAGCATTACAAATCCATTGGATTTAAAAATACTAATTCCCTAGCAACACAATTCCCTGGAACTCAGGAAAGTGATGTACTCAAGTTCCTAACAAAACTAATATGAAGGTGGGATTAGAATAAGACCCCTTGAACGCTAAAAACAATTGGAAATCTCCTAATGGGAAACCTACCATTAGTCCTCCACTCATACGTCATGATAATACGAGTAACAAATACAACAGATAAATTTCTGAAGAACAAACCTTATCATTCTCGATCATGATAACATAGACAGGTCCATCTGAGGTTTGCAAGAAAATGGGCAATCCACAGAATGAGTTGGAAATGTGCAAGGAAGCTTCGTGGAGTCAACAAAGCCAATGGATGACCTGTCTTTGTTCATAGCCTCACACTGCCAGGTGACGACCCAACGTGCCCATTCAACCCACAAAAGATGAATGTTCACAATCACCTTCCTTGTATCTCCAATGAGCAGCAAATCCATACTCAGCTTGCAAATGCATCTCTTTTGTTCGAATCTGAACTTCTAGCGGAACCATACCTTCTTCACCTCTCACTACTGCATGTAGAGATCTGTACCTGAAAAATTTAGAGTTTAAATTAAGTATAATAACAAATGATATGTAGAATAAGCCGTCACTTATAGATATAGCATACCTATTAAACTTGGGATAAACTATGTAGTCCTTTAACCTCCCAGCCCCATAGCAAGAAAAATATTTTTTTACTGCTTGACAATATTTATACATTAACTAGGTTCAATCTTAACTAGTACGGGAACCGAAGCCACTGTGAAGTTATTCACGCAAATAATCAACCCCCAAAATCAGTTAGAACAGATAAATATGTTTTACCTGACTTAGAAAAGATAGTAAAGATAACAACTGAGGGTCAACAAATTGGACGAGAAGATATTGGTTTGTTTCTTTTTGTATGTGAGACTGCTAACTCTGTGCGTGGGAGTGTATGAGAGAAAAAGAGCATACAAGCTCTTATGGGGCCCAGACAGACAGAGATAAGAAACGGCATCACTCTTCAGATCTTGCTCTAGTTTATCAACTACAGAAGAAATCATAGACTCATCAAAGGACTTCACAAGTTTGGATGCCATTTCTTGGTGCTGATTTGGATTGAGATATCTAAAACAGAGATTTTCAAGTCAATCATAGATCATAAAGTTTTGAAGAACATATCCTCGCATGATTAGCTGTCCAAACTGAACTTTTGGAAAGGTCTAAGGATGAAATTGTTTTTATATAATAGATGGATGACTAAATTGACTTGTGGAAAAGTTGAAGATGACATTGCTTTTAAATACTAGTTGGATTACCAAATTGAACTTTGCACACTTTGAAGGATGAAATTGCATTCAAATAATAGTTTGAATACCAAATTGATCTTTTGAAAAAGTTAAATGATGAAATTGCTTTTAAGTAATATTTGGATGACTAAATTGAACTTTTTGAAAACTTGAAGGGTTTTTGGGTTTTGGGATTTTAGGGGGTAAGCTTAGGGTTTAGGGTTTTAGGGTTTTTTTTTTTTTTTGTCGAAGGAGGACGTTACCTCCGAAAGTTTATTAATATGTCTTCACTTGTGGCGGAGGAATACCATGGTTACAACTGAAATAAAGCAAAACAATAAATGAGGAAGTACTACTTCCCTTACTGTAAGAATAAAGAAAAACAGTAAATAAGGAAGTACTACTTCCTTTACATCAAAAGTAAAGTAAGGCAGTAAACGAAGAAGTACTACTTCCCTTACAGTAGAAGTAAAGTAAAGAAGTAAAGAAGGAAGTACCACTTCCCTTACAAGCAAAGCAAATATAAACAAAAATAAAAGTAAAGGCAGAATACAAAGATTCCAAAAGCTTAATTTGGTAATCAGACTATATATTAAATGGAATTCATACTTCAACAATTAATTAACTTCGATTCAATCATCTATCTAATATTTAAAATCAATTTCATCCTTTAACTTTAATAAAAGTTCAATTTGGTAATCCAATTATTAAAAAGCAAATTCATCCTTCAAATTTTTCAAACGCTCAATGTGGTAATCAATCTATACATTAATTGCAATTACATCCTCATTTAAATAATTAACTTCATTTTGGTCATCCAACTATTTTTTTAAAGCAATTTCATACATGAACTTTTTGAAAAGTTCGATTTGGTAATCCAAATATTGGTTAAAAGGGAATTTCATCCTTCAACTCTTTCAAAATTTCAATTTGGTCATCCATTAATTATTTAATTTCATCAGTCAACTATTTATTTCAATTTGGTTATCAAACTAATACTTAAAACGATTTCATCCTTCATTTTTTTGGAAACTTCAATTTGTTTAAAAGCTATTTTATCATTCAACGATTTCAAAAATTCAATTTAGTAATCAAACTATACATTTGATGCAATTTCACGCTTCAACTATATGTTTAAAAGCAACTTCATCCTTCAATTTGGTCATCCAACTGTACTTTAATTTTAAAATGTAATTTCAACCTTTAATTATATGTTAAACTTAAATTTGGTCACCTAACTATTAATTAATAGAAATTTCATACTTCAACTTTTTCAAAAGTTCAATCTGGTAATTATTCCTTCAGCTCTTTCAAAACTTCAATTTGATTTCAACTATCTATTAACCTTGATTTGGTCATCTAACCATTCTTCAAAATAATTTAATCCATCAACTTTTTTCAAAACTTCGATTTGGTCATCCAACTGTACTTTAATAACATTTTCATCTTTCAACTATTTAATTTGGTTATCAATCTATTATTTATTTTAAGATTCAACTTTTTCAAAAGTTCAATTTGATAGTCCAACTATACATTAAATGTAATTTCATCCTTCAACTATTAATTAAATTCAATTTGGTCATCCATCTATTTTTTAAAATCAATTTTATATTTAGTGTTTTTTCGTAAGTTCAATTTGGTCATCCAATTATTATTGAAAAGCAATTTCATACTTGAACTTTTTTCAAAAGTTCAATTCGGTAATCCAACTATTGTTTAAAAGCAATTTCATCCTTCAACTTTTTCAAAATTTCATTTCGGTAATCCAACTGTTGGTCAAAACCTATAAAATGAAGTTTCATCATTTACCTATTTGGTCATCCATCTGTTATATAAACTCAATAATATACTTCAACTTTTTCAAAAGTTCAATTTCGTAATCCAACTATTCTATAAAGGCAATTTCATCCTTCAACTTTTTCAAAACTTAAATTTGGTCATCCAACATTTAAAAGCAATTTCATTCTTCAACTATTTATTAACTTCAATTTGGTCATCTAAATACTATTTAAAACAATTACATCCTTCAACATTTTCAAAAGTTCAATTTGGTAATCGAACTACATTAATTGCAATTTCATCCTTCAACTACTTTGAAACTTCAATTTGGTCATCTAACTATTATTTAAATGCAATTTCATCCTCCATGTTTTTTTCTAAATTCAATTTGGTCATCAAACTATACTTATTATTAATTTCATCCTTAAACTATTTATTAACTTCAATTTGCTTGTCCATCTATTATTTAAAAGTAATTTAATCCTTCAGCTTTTTCAAAAGTTCAATTTGGTCACCCAAATTGTGTAATGAACTATCAGCAATGAACAATTATGTAGTAACAAAGATTAACCATAAAATGAATAATGGATTAAAACAGGAGCAGCAACATTTTTATTTTGCTGTCCTTAACACAACTTAATGCAGTCTTTAAACCAACATTCCAATGTTCCAATGCAAGAGACTTTAACAATTCAACTTTCAGAGAAAGCATAACAGAATCAAAGTTGATAGACTTAGCCCATGTTTGGCTAATGTTTATAAACTGTTTATAGATGATCCTGCTACTTTTTATTTACACATTTTATAGGACTCATAAGTACAATCCATTGTTTCACCATATTTATATCTATTTATAAATTAAATCATTTACAACATTTCCCAAACAAGCTTTTAGCATGTTGTGCTACCACGACAAGAAACATATGATAGAAATGTCTGTGAACTAGTTACATAGTACATCTCAATCTTTCTTGAGGAAGAACTTCAATTAGAACTCCCAAATTGAAAGACAATCTTCAGATGATAGAGCTGACGAAGGCATATAATACATAACTTCAAGATTATCACTTCGAAATAACAAATGTCTAAAATATAGGTTGAACCGACTCACCTAATAGGTTAAGTTGTTATTGAGAAATATACATTTATTTATCTAAATTTGGACTTCAACATGTCCCTCACATGTAAGCTGGGATTACTTTTTATGAGAAACTACATAAAATATGTGCTTGTAACAAAAAAACGCACATAGTTTGACTAAGCCTTGTATACTAAATTAAGGGATCAAGACACAAACCTCTTTGGGTCCTGAAGTTTCTCGCCTATTTCTCACTCTAAAATCTAAAAGTTTTTCGATCTTTCAAACTTTCTCAACGTAATACTTTTCTTGTGTGATTTGTTTATTGAGAAGTGTTGTGATGTTCTTGAGTGAATGATTGTTGCGGTTGAAAGGCTGACTATGATGTAATCTTGAGTAATTTCTTCCGATGATGGAAGCTCAAAGGGGTTTATGGTTTTATTGCCTTAGGGCAAAATTATATCAAAGTTCATTTATTAAGTTCAAGTTGTTCTTTAAGTTTCTGCCCATTTTTGTTGATTTAATTGACTCATCGTTTGAACCTCTTCATAACGGTGATATCAGAGAGGTTAGACGATGGTTCTTGGCTCCGATTATAGTAGATCTAAAAGTTTTGACACTTGATTCGGTGATTCGCTGTTATTTCTTGAAACCCTAATAAAGGGATCTAGTGAGTTCGTTCTTGTTTACAGTTCACAGTACAGATTACTTGATTATACCTTGAGTTCGTTGCAAACGTGTTTAAAATCTTTAGATCCGTGACTCCTTGGCAATTCCTTCGTTCAGAAAACCATTAAGTTGTCTGGAATATGAGGATTGTCTTCATTTAAGTCAAAGATCTAGATTGTAATCCCTTGCATGTGTTCTTTATTACTGTATATTTCATATAGTGAAAATTTGTACTTGTTCTTTGTGATATAGAACTTTTTGTGACTGTATTATTAGGAATAATTTTTTGTGAAATAACTGAACAATAGTTTATACAATTTTTCATCTTCTGTATCTTCAGACTAGTCTCTTATGTGTTGATACTTGAATTACTACAAGTTGTATATACCTTTAAAGTGTTTGTGTGATCTGCATACATTGTTGTCATTCAAATTCTTCGATCATGACTTCTTTAAAATTTGAATTGAATGTCTTTAATGGTAAAGGAGACTTTAGTCTCTAACGCCAAAAATTGAGAGCACTTTACTTCAACAAAAAATGTGCAAAGGCCATTGATGAGTCATGGCCAACTGATCTAGAAGAAAGCAAGAAAATTGAACTGGATGAAGCTGCATAGAGCTCCATTTTTCTACATTTGTCTAATAATGTCCTTAGAGAAATTGACAAAACTTTTATGCCAAGACGATGGATGAAGAGCCAGTTATGAATGATTGATTTTTTTTTAATCTTTTTGGCCTTAGTTCCATAGAAGCAAGTTAGAAATATAATGTAGACATAAAAGGAAAAATTCGTTGCCAGGACAATTGAGCTCTTCTAACGTTAGTCATGAGTGCAAATTCTGATGTCCCCACTGTCCTTTTATTTGGTTTGCAAGATAACCCTAGAGAGGGCAAGGGCTAACGTCAAAATGCAAAATAGCTAACCAACTTTTTGGAGAGACATAATTAACTACATTAATCTCGATAGCTATGCCACTCATGGAATTTAATGAACTCAAAGAACTGATTGAGCTATATCTATGGCTCGAAGCGAATGAGGAATGATTTAGCTTCTTAATTTCCATGAAAAGCTCTTTCAAACTTTTTCACCAATAAAATCTCCATTACGAGCACGAGATATGAGAATATTGCATTGAGCTCAAATTTGGTTTAGTTAAAAATTATATTACATTTATTAACAAAATAAAATTACATTAAACGCACAAGAAAATTACGTATAACGAG
>CAIGRT010138999.1:0-11213 GCA_903798405.1 Fraxinus platypoda
AAATACGGACCACAGAGCAATTTAGAGAATTCTTTTATTTGACTTTGTATACTTGGTTTAATGCAGCGACTAACAATCCTATAGAGGGGCTGCCTAACTTCATTTCTTTTCTTTCTTGTTTAAACTGATAATACACTTCCTGTGTATTCTTTTTATTAATGAAATTTCCTGATTATCTATCAAAAAAAAAAAAAGGTCTAAAGCCAACTTACTAAAAGCACAAACAATGGGGTGAGGCTGCAATATAAAGCAAGTCAATCTAAGGAAAATGAATGTGCAGAAGGTCTATATCTACATACAAAATGGTGAGAATCAATAAATCCCCATTGGAGTAGCCGAGTAGCCAACTTGATTATTACTCCCAAAACATGTGAAGAATTACAAGTATTAACTACCATAAAATCCTCGAGGGGTAGGTGGTTCATTATTAATAATGCCAAATACCTTCCTAGCAAGAAACTAAATGTTGCCCTTTTTTGTTCTGTCATCTCCCATCATCCCCCATGATCACTAGGCTGATAATTAGAAGCCATAAAGTAATTAATACGGTCTTAAAGTTCGAAAGCACGGGAGCTAGAAACAGTGTACTTACTGGATAACTATTGTCTCAGCATCAATCAAACATGTTTCTATCAAGACATAAATATGCTCTCAGAGTTCTCAAACAAAGGAATTGTAAATACTAAGTAGTGTACATACTAGATGGCTATCGTCCAAGCAATCAAAATCGAGTTCCTTTCCCGGCCCCCCAGTGATCTCACAATTTAAACTCGTGCTGATCTAATGTCAATGAGCTTATGATACATTCTTCCTTCGATGGTACTCAAAAATTTGAGGGAAAGAGTGAGAATTCAGAGCAGCATTAAAGATATATAGTGAGCGAGGCATCTAGCCGGCTAGCCCTACTACTTCATTCATTACAAATAAGTTGGAAAACCAATATAAACCCATAATGCATACTTTAAAGTCGACCATCAAAGATCAGTAAGAAGATATGCTAATGATGCTTCTCTTTCACACATAAGGGAATTGGTCAATAAGAAATATAAAATAAAGGACATAGGAGGTATAAGAACCGGTACCTTTCAGATAAAAGAAATGGATAAGAAGGAAAGTTATTAATCTCATCTTCTGGTTTTCCATACAAGATACAAGCACAAGTACTTTACCACTCAAAGGTGGGAGGGAGGGAGGGAGGGAGAGAGAGAGAGAGAGAGAGAGAGAGAGAGGGAGGGAGGGAGGGAGGGCGAGAGGGAGAGCGAGAGCGAGCGAGCGAGCGAGAGAGAGAGAGAGAGAGAGTATACTATTCCTCTTTTGGAAACCTGGCTACCTGCCACCTTGGAAAAAAGAGAGAAGAAACCCCTCTGTTGCACGAAAACTGGTTATTTAACTTTTCAAGGGTGCAAGGATTGTTTAATTATGCCTTGCCAAAAAATCCCATTCTCGTGAATATTTTGCTAAAGCAAACAAATTTTCTGAATGAATCATCATTCATTTAATATTTGGAAACATAATCAAGTGACTGCTAAGATACATCTAAATGCTACCATCTTGAGTCTCTTTTGCATTTAGAGAAGTACCAAAACTAATGGAACTTCGTTTGACTAAGTCAAAAGTCACAGTATTTTTTTTCAATGAAGGAGTACTATTTTCTAGGAAAATGTTTATCCCATCCATTTTATACCACAAAGAAGCTATTAGATCAACAAAGCACAAAAAATGTTCTCATTGTTTTTTTTACTGAAAAGACATGTTTGCAAGAACTCGTGACTCTGACAAATGCTTAAGCAAAAAAAGAGAAATAGAAAAACAAATTCCAATATGCGAGGCATATGAAATCATGCTATTATTACCGGAAGATGCAGCAATGCTGAAGGTGGTCTCTTTGCCTCTAGAAATAGGGAAAGGAGTTATCTCGACTCCACTGACCTTAACAGCATAGTTAGCCTTCTTATCTGCATTTCATTTGAAGGACAAAACCAAAAAAAATTATAATCAACAAAACAACATAGAAATAAATATATCTCTTAGAAAATGCCTCTTACAAACCAAATTTTAATTCTTGATAATATTATTTAAGGTTCCATTATCCAATCAATCATCAACACAAAAATCTTGGCCTGTGATATGAATAAAATCAGTAATTACACCATTACTTTATAGACTACCAGGAGAAAACAATTTTTGGTCGAACCATAACCTTCGATGAAATTTCATAGAAGTACCAAACTTGCGGACCTTACAAGTAACTCTTGGAAGGAAATATTCTTTTTTTAAGAAGTAAAATTTCAAGAAACTTGGAAAAACAGCTTTGAAATCCAAACCCAATCAGTTCCTCCAGAAAAATTAGGAACAGTAAAAACCTAATCTTAAAAACAACATGATTGAGTGTGAAAAGAAGAAATCAAACTAAATGACTCACTGTGCGAAATTACAGCGACTTAAATTGACGATAGAAAAATAAAAGAGTACAGGGATGGTATAGAACCCATCAACTACTCTAGAAAATATTTTTAAGACGTTAAATTTCGATAAATACGAAATAAAATTATGATTCCAAAAACCAATCAATTACTCCAAGAAAAATTAAATTATCCAGGATTAGCGAAAACCCCAAATCTTAATAGAAGAAATCAAACTAATTGACTGCCTAATGAAATTACAGAGACCATAATTCGCGGTAGAACAACACAAAAAGTAAAGGGGATTCGGGGAATCATACTGCAGTAGTGAACGTCGGTGGACTTAGCAAAAATCCAAGGTATAAGCAGACATAGGGAGAAAAGAAGAGCAGTAAGAGGCTTCAACTGGACCATGGCTACTCCTTGATTAATTTAGAGAGAGAGAGAGAGAGAGAGATTGATGAGTCCTGGTCAAGAAGAAGGTGACGAATGCTTGTTATGGATGGTCTCACGGTCTCACCGAACAGAAACTTTGGTTTAATTTCATCAGCGGCCCACCAACTTTGAGAAAAAAATCAATTGAACCACAAAACTTTTAGTTTCAAATGTCATAGTCCCGATTTGATAGAAATTGCTTAGTTAGGAATTAGGATAGAGAAATGGATTCATCTATTTTCCCAAAAATTATATATTATTAGGAATTTTAAAATGGCAATAAAAATATGAGAAGAACGCGCCAGGTAGGGGTCGAACCTACGACTTTCTGCTTAGGAAACAGACGCTCTATCCACTGAGCTACAGGCGCCGTTGCGGCATTGTATCTTTATTTATATTAATTATTGATTCGATTACCCAAATTGCAACCCCGTCACAACACCCCCACCACAGCAAACGTAATCGATCTGGTCCGACACATTTAGTCACCCGAGTGTGTCAAGAAAATCATGTGTAGCTTTCTTGAGCATCTATCGACAAACCATGTTTGAGTTGAGTTACTTGTACTAGAGATGACAATCGAGTCGAACGGCTCGTCAGTTCGTGAGCTGCTCGGGCTCGGGCTCCGAGCAGCTCGTCGGCTCGGCCCTTAAAAAAGCGGCTTGTGAGCTGCTCAGGCTCGTCGAACACGAGCCGAGCCTGCTCAGCTCGTTTTTTGACAAGCAGCTCGTGGATTTTTTTTTTATTATTATTATTTTTAAAGGTTTAGAACATGTATGGTTATATAAAAAAAAAATTTAAAAACCGAACTCGTGAGCATACGGACTTGCTCATCCCATTGCCACCGCTAACTTGTACCTTACACAGTCACCTGTTCAAATGCTCAAATAACGCACTTTTTTATGGTGATTTTGCTGAATTTTTTTGTGCATAAAATGAATTTCTGTGAAAGAGAGGACTATAAGATCAATCTCCACTAATAAATTACAGCATAATCGTTTCTTTTACAGTTCCAAACTACCATCTATATACGTGACAGCTAACAACATAGAAGAGAATTTAGATAATATAACTATTACATTTTACAACACCATTAACAAAACCTTGTTATATGTATCACATGATTTATGTGTGTGTGTATATATAAATTGCCGAGACGTTCCAAGCAGGAATCCAGAATACATTAAACACTTTGTACAAACAAGCAAAGGTACAATTGGGACTAGAAACTGCTATATATCCCATTCAAATAATCATAAACCTACCAAACCAACCAAATTTGCAGCGAAAAAAGAGGTGAAAAAACCAGCAGCGTAGTATGAACATATCTTTCCTGCCTTGCATTCTCTTCTCCGTATCCCATGTTTATAAATTATTACGTTTTCTTTGTGGCGTAGGAGGGATGAGCTTACGACCAATCAGAGTGCAAGTGAGTCCTCCTTAATTGTATATTTTAACAGGCTTCTCAAAGGTGTGGCGATTCTGCAATCACCACAAAATGCCAACGAAAAAAACCATTGGAACATTTGATATTACATGAGGAATACATATTTTTATTCCCCGGAATAGACTGTAACCTAGGCAGTGCAAGAAATATACCTGGCTTGCAGCATAAGTCCTCTTAGGGGTAGTATCGGAGTGCTCCAACCCAAGGTACTGCTCCCAAGCACCGTAAACATCTCTCCTCTATGAAAGAATAAAAGTAAATTCTCTTTAATCATTAATGAAGATTCAAGAGAAAATGGGATAAATGAAAAGGAAAGATGAGAATATAAAGACAGTACAGAAAATAATGACCTGAAAACGGCTGGATACAACGTCTGAGTCCTGAAGATACTCTGGACGTCCCAAGGACAAAAACGCAAATTTCCACTAAATATTAACAGAATAAAGGATCAAAGACCCAAAGTCAGTGCTATAAAGCAACTAAATTACTAGCGCAACTACTATGCAGCGCGAAAATTTTTAGCAAGTGCTACATGATTGTACTAAAAAGCGTATGTAGTATCCATGTAAACTGGATAACATAACATACCTTGCAAAACTCCTCGTCTGGAACCTGTAATTTCTTCTGAATCCGAACTTTAACATCAGCTAAAGTTTCGCCTTCATGAATGACCAGAAAGAAGGGTTCACCAAAATTCTGGACTTGCTATTGAATAACATTGTAAATATATAATGTTATTATCATGCTCATCATTGTTTGATAATTTCAGTTCTACCCAAAAACAACCATATTGCACCAGATAAAAAATAAAAATATTGATAATCCTCAAATACCATTTGGTTCTGTGCACTCTCTTTTGTGAAATGGTAAACATGAACCAAGCGGTCATTGGGACCTAGCTTTTTTTCTTCTTCTGGAATCTGACAGATAACATATAACAAGAATCCCATCAAAAGTTGTAACAAAATCAAAATAACTGTTGATATAGAAAAGAATTCATACAAGATTTGCCAAACTGTAAAACCATGGAAAATAATGCCACCACATACACCCACAACTTCCAAAGAAATATACATTGGATTTGAAGTACAAAATCGTGCCTCTTCAACAATTGTGTTAATGATCAAAGTTCAAACTCTACTCAGCTTCATTATTCTTTATTATAAGCAAAAGCTATTAACATGAACAAGGTCCTTAAAGAGAAGAGACAACTTGTATATTCGTGTGGGAAAGAGAATGAGCAAAAAGTATAAGAGGGCGATTCTGAGAGCAAGACAGCTCACCTCCTCAGCCCGCAATGTCCAGTACTGGTCATTTATATTCTCAATTTTCTCATTAAGAGGAAAGATCTGTAGATTTGTCAAGAAAACTGATTACAACATCAACGAAACTGATCTCAACAAAAATTAAAATCCACTCAATGATAAAAAACAATTGATTTGTATCGCAGAAAATAAATTTATTGGCCTCAAATATAGTGGCAACATGTCTTCTAGCAGGGTTTGAAAAACCAAGCAACAATCCATGTCGAAGAAGTGAACACAGAAGCTAATAAAATATAAAGGCTAAATCACAATCCAACTCAACAAGTCTAGGCATATGACAGCGTAAAAACACAGAAAAGCTTCAGGACGATGATCACTACCTTATAAATCTTGTGGTAGAAAACTTCAAGCAATCTAAGTTCTGCATTTGCGTGAGACAACTCTACCTGTTTCAGCATGAATACAACAAATGTAAAAAAAGTGTATTTTTTCTTGCCTTTTCTGGAGGCAGGATCTAAAAAGCTGTAAGTAGGAGCAGAGGTAAAAGCAAGCAATCAGTAAATAGTAATTACTATGAAACTGCAATTGTAGTCATATTTTTCACAGAAGACTAACAACATATTTTCAACTAATAGCTAGGGAAAATTTTATGTAAGGTACATACTATAGAACTTTCAATTAAGTAAGATCAATAACGTGCGATAAAATTATTCACAGCACTGAACAAACCTTTGTTTTGATCTCGTTAAGCACATCTCCAACAGTGCTTTGTTTAGGCAATCTAATGTTGAGAATTACAGCCTGAGAGGAACAGTGTGCCCTAGATCATATGATGTTATACAACTCAAATTGACAAGGAAAGAATAGAGCAATGACATCTGCAATTTCACATACCTCATCCTTTGTGGCATGATGAAAGGCAACTTTCAGAGTTTTAAGGCATTGCAGTTCAGGAAGAGGAATATCCAAAACTTCATAATACAGAATATCAGAGATCTGCACAGGAAAATTATCAATCCATTTACATCATAGCCAACCTCAAAATTGTGTGTCAAAATTGTCACACACGGGAACATACTGAGCTCACAGTGTCAGAGCTACCTGATTGTAGTGGACAAGCATATCTAACAACTGATCAACTGATCTATATTTGATTGGATTGGGCTTTGGTTGCTGAGAATAGCAATTGTGAGGAGTAAGACGGATTTTAGATGGATCATCCAAACCAAGGTGTTGAGCCACTCTTTCCACAACATCGTCATAAGTGTGGTTCTTTGCTCTAGAGATTTATGCCAAAGGTTATAAAACATACAAGACTCATTAAAAATGTAACACAGACCGCAATTAACAAACTACTAGTAATATTCAAGAACAGTCTCCAACTGTATCAGAAATAATAACGGGATCATAAATACTCACAACTCTAGGCTGAAACCATCCTCCTTAGGTCTCTCCAAAGCTCGAAAATGAACAATCTGCTAAGAGTCGATTCATATTAAAGGATGGAAGAATAGGTAGGAACATGAGAAAGCACCAAATTAACATGCTTAGTCACTAAAGATATACACAAGCATTATAAAAGAACAGAGATGTAACTACCCCACAAAAAAAATTGTAAAGACTAGAAAGAGAGCTTAGAAGACTTTCATGTGCATCTATTATGCTGTCTTATGCGCTACGTTAATTATCTTTATCCACCAAAAGACAAATAGTATTTGCAACCACAACAAACTAAGCCTTATTTACAAAAATTAGGAGTCAGCTACGTAAATCCTTCTCCCCCATTCGGTTCGGTTAATTTCCACATCTATGTGAAGATTCAAATCCTGGACAACCAATATCCATGTTAGTTTTAGTCTACCCCTTCCTCTTCTAACCTATTCTATTGAGATTGTAATACTTATGAAAGGGAGCCACTTCAAATCTAAGAAAGACATGCCCCAACAACCTAAGTTGTCATTCACTTAATTTAGAGTCAATTAGTGACACCTCCACTCACTGGCATATATTTAAAAACAGAACAATTAGACAGCAATTGATTAAACACAAGATTGACCTGGCGGTTCTTTACATAGGCCAAATACGAAGGAACATCAGGAAACCGGACATGTTCTTTTCCAGGCAGAAGCTGCTTCTGGAAGCAAATTATGTCCCCATCTTCAATCTGAATCGAAGAAGAAAGCATAGACAGAGAGAAGGAGGGATAAGTAACAAATAGAAGGACAGTGTATTCAAATAGTAAAAGTACAATAAAACAGTAATTGCCTGGCTAAACCGAAAAGAAGCTTTCTTGTCAAGGGGTTCACACATGACGGAAGGCTCAAATTTTATTTCCTGTAGAGATGACAAAAAAGAACATTGCTGAAAGTAGTGATCTTCAAATGCACTAAAAATCCTTCTTATAAGTAACAAAAGACAATACATATGGTTATATTTGTGTAACACATGCAAGCCTTATGTTATAATGTACCTCAAAAAGTTCAATAGCTTCATCAGGAGCAAATCCCGCCATTTCATTTAGTTTAGTAAGGATCTCAATAGGCTTCCCAGAGCTTTTTACCAAAAGCCTACCAGCATATCTGGAAATAAAAAAATTCACAGTCAAAAGGCTTGCACTAAAAGTAGACTTTTAAAAACAATTAACTACCTAAGCTCTTCTTTCTCAGGATCGTATAGCTTAAAGAACAGAAGTATATCTTCTTTAGTTCTGTCAGGTGGAGGAACAGGACGCAGATCCTGAACATTCAACAGAATTATGGATGAAAAATACAATAAAAACAGGAGGGAAGAATGTATCTCAATGTCCGTGAGCCAATGAAAGCTTTCAAAATTTCTACGACTGTTACAAGATACCTGTCCAAGTTCTACTTCCAAAAATAACTTTAGCTCTGCATTGTGGGCCTTATTAGAAACATCCCTCAATGCTCCAACCTGCAACACAAAATTATCACCACATGAAAACTTTTCTAGAAAGTGACCAAATAAAATGAAATATAGAAAGGATTCACAACAAAGAACTAGTCAACATGTTAAAAACACAGTAAAAAATGAAGCCTAGAAAGATATAATCAACAAGGGAATATAGTCAAAAACATGAAATGAGCAGGGATACCACCTAAGCCCCTGTTTGATGGCCATTATAAAGAGAAATCAGGGGGAAATGATGTTTTGAATAATGATTTTTTGGAGAATGTGTGGTAAAAAAGTAGGGAAAAATTGTGTTTACGTGTAGAATATTTTATTGTGTAAATGTGTAGTTGAAAATGAGTATGAAAAATAAAAAAGTTTTAATTTAAAGAGAGTCAAACATGGGCTAAATATTGTACGAGCAAGAAAAATGACAAGCATTCAAAATCTCTATGAAATAGACTTAAGAAGCTAACCCTGTTTGCCAGAGTCTGACATGCATCAATAACATGGTTCATCCTACAAACTATTACAAATAAATACCACAACCATTATAAGGTGTATTCAGCAAATCCCAATCAGGAATGCAGGAAAGTGAGTGACGTGAAACAATTGACTGTACTAGAACAGTTAAGATAGCTCCTTCGAAATCATTGACATGTATTCCATGAACTTTGATGATAGAAAGTGTGAGGAGATGAGAGATAATTGAAAGGAGGGGAATAGATAATTTTGATCAATTAGTAATTTAGTTCCAATCCTTTGTACTGACCTGTTTCTTAATGTGGAAGGACTTTTTTGTCTCCCCTACTGTCTAGTATTTGCTTTTAGGGGTAAATGCAGATTTTAATATGTTCTTAATTAGGAAATTTAAAGGAAGCACCCCTTTTAGCATCATATGAATAAATGCTTATTTTTTAAAAAGAAACTAAGCAGAAGTGACATATATTAATGCCATCTTTCAATGCATTAACAAACAACTACTGACAGGGAAATTTTATGGAAGACTATCAACTGGAGAAAAAAAAAAGCCAACCGCCTTTTCTCCTTCAGTACAAAATGTGATGTCAACTCATCTCATGAGTCTCATTCCCACTCAGGGTACATTATATGAATCACGTGTAATTCGTTTAGACAACACTATTTTTATGCACGTTTTCTATGCTGGTTTCAGCCTCTAATCCCATGCCCTATTATCAATAGAAAAGTGGTGAGTTTTGAAATGGAGTGAGTCATGGTTTTTAAATTCTAATTGACAGTACTTTGAAACAGCTGACGATCGTCGTTTTCAAATTTTTACAGTAATGATGCACACAACAATTTGCACAATTTATAAAATTCAATGCAACTTTCAATCTTGCTAGGAGGGATATAATTTCCCTTGCTTCTTATTTCAATATCCTCCCAAGGCTAAATATGTAGCCACAACAAAGGTTTAGAAGGACATTTGTCCCCAGACGGGGGATCTTACTATAAGATGCCACAAAAGAGGAAAATCGTAATAAAAAACTATACTCGGAACAGATGTTGTCATCAAGGTTTAGGTTTACGTGCAAATTTTCAAAAATGAAAAAAGAAATGGATATGTTATTTACAGTTTGAGCTTCCTCCTGTGGGGTTAATGGTCTGTTTGGACGATAAGTGTGGTTCTGTCTTTTTGCCCAAATCCAAAATCGCTGAAATTGAACTGGTATACCAAACTCTTTGGCAACTTCCTCCTGCAATTAAACATGATAGCGTCATTTAGTAGTCCCAGATGTGAAATAAACAAGAGCGAGCATATAGAAGGGTTTCAATTGTCTCTAAGCTACAGAATATACATTTAGTTAGTAGTACATGGCACTTGATAGGCATTTATTTCATCTATGGTATTTAATAGATTGAATCCTCATGATTCTGCAGGTAAGGACACCTAACAAATAACTTCTGATTCGAGTCCAATGTGCATGCATCATTATGGATCAAAAGTCATCTGATTCTGCACACGTTGGTGTAGTAGATTATAGGAAGGTATCCGCTTGAAATCATATGTTTTGCTTAACTCAATGAAAAAGAAGTTTGAAATAAATTTTAGGAGATCTAGTTGCGATTAAGATGCATTTGTAATATGATAGCGAGTACATGGTGCACTTATACAGAGAAAAGAGAGGAAGGCTAGGATTTCACAAAATAGCTCCTACCTACTATCCAAACAGCTGGTGCTTTCTTGGTCTCTTTGTTGGCTAAGCCAGAGGGTACACTCCTCAGGACTGCCTTTTTAGATAATTTTATATGTTTTCTATCTCTCTCTGCATTATTGTACATAGGATACCTGTTCCCTAATGCAGTGCAACTTTCCTCGACAATAAAATTCTATTTTAGCCCCTGTTTGACTCTCTTAATTTCAAAACTCTTTATTTTTCAATCATTTTCAACCACACATTCACATAATAATATAGTTTGCACATAAACCCAAAATTTTTCCTTTTAACATTATCCAAAAAATCACCATTCAAAACATCATTTTCCCTCAATTTCTCTTTATAATGGCCATCACACAAGGGCTTAATGGTATGAAGAATTTCCATTGTCTACTGAAACAAATAAATGCAGTCTCCTTGACGGATCACACAGAGAGAATACAATGTGAAGATGAAGATTGAGTTCAAGAGGAATAAAAACATGGTGTTAGTCAACTTGCACAACTGGAGGGTAGTGCTTTTTCAACCATGGGGCACATCAGATTGGAAGGGACTACAGGCATTACATCAAATTCTA
>CAIGRT010139023.1:0-12752 GCA_903798405.1 Fraxinus platypoda
TTTTTGTTTCTTCAACATATTTTTTTCTTCAATAATTTCTCTGAATATTCACGAAAATATAAATTCCTTTTTAATATTTTTCAATGTTATGAAGATGCCAAGATGGGTTCATAATTTATAATTACTAATTTAATAAGTGAAATCAATTACTAATTTAAAGGGAAATTGGGATTTGGGAAAGTTTCTGAAGTGTCTGGGATTCAGGCCAAGAAATTCTTCTTATGGGTGGTTTGAGGTTTCTGTTACTGGGATTGATGTTTATGAAGAGAATGGGTCCAATGGGATGATGAATTTTATGTGGGTGCTCTTTCGCAGAAACTACTGGCGGACGAATTTGAAACTATTCCAACTTGCAAGGTTAAAGGGATTCAAGATCTGTCTCTTACCTGGAAGTATCAATTTGAGGTAAAAGTTGCAATCTTTGTGTTTGAATTTGGTTTAAAATTTTAGTCTTTAAGGTTTATAGTGTGTAATTGTGTCCATAAACAAAAAAATTTTTGTTTGATGATTGGATTTGAATGAATTCTTGGATTGATAATGACAATAATATTATCAGGTTGAATAATTTAATTGTCTGCTGATATTGATGGTTAATTTGTCATGGTTTTGGAATTTGGATTGTGGATTGATTTGAGTATTATTGACTATTGTGTTTATACTTGTACTAAATAGAAAATGGCACTTAAATGAATATTATCACCAGTGAATTATGTACAAGTCTTGACATGGTGTATGAGGATTCGTCGCATGTAGAAAATGGCACTTAAATGAATATTATCACCAGTGAATTATGTAGAGGCATGCTTAGAGGTACAGGTTACACATTCTGGGCTGAGAAACTGATATCTGCATGTATATTGTAGTAAAGCATGCTTGAAATGATATCTGGTTGATTCATATCATCTTGATGCATAAATAGTTTGTTCCCAACTTCCGTAAAGGATTGTGATAATAATGGACATGCTCATTTTCCTTTTTGAATATTTATATTAAATGTTCTGTTTCTTGTGTGCCTCTCTCTCGCATTCCTTTTATATTTTTGATTTATGCTTTATGAGTTTTGGATGTGCTTGTGAGCCTGTTGACTGTGAAGATTTTGATTTTTGTAAATTTGAGGCTTTGGGATTTTGTGAATCCGAGAATTTCAGAATATTGGGCATTTTGTTGTTGAATGCTGAGGTTTATGATTTATGAAAATTGGAAATTTGTGAATTTGAGAATATTTGATACTTGTGGGCTGTGAATCTGATTTGTGATAAATGATAATGATAAATTGGAGAATTTTTGTAATAAATAATAGATTGTTGTTGGAAATTGGAAATTTAAACTTGGTGATAGTTTAATTTGTGATTTACATTTACGAAAATTGAAAATTTACGTTTTAGTACATTCGAATTTTTTTTATTTTTATTTAATTAAATATCAATAAAGTTCCTCGCTATTACGATGGTCAATGATCGACGGTGAGCCGCCGCCCTACTTGACTGCCAATCCTGTATCCACCACTGTTTACCATGTTGATTATCCATCCACCAGCAACCATTAATTTACATTCCCGAATCTGTCAATCTTTAACATTTTATGTTATGTAATCAATCGTATTGCAAATTAGATGGTTTCATGCATTCATGTAGATTTACATATTAGTATGTTACACGGGGAAATTACTGGACTAGTGCACATCACACACTTTGCTGTTATTGAAACGTTATTCCCTCCGTAAACGCTATGTTTCGTGTATTGTTATTAGTTTTCGATCAAGTTGATGAATTTCTTGAGAATATTAAGTTTATTTGGAAAAAGGTGCATGGAATTTGCCACAACAAGCTTCCATTTTGACAATCTTCCCATTTGTTGCTTGAATGTTGACCCAAGAACAAGTTTGGCGAAACGTTTGTCTTTCGGCCCTGAGCATATACATTAAGAGTTCTTTTACACACAAGACGGGATTGATGATCCACAATTATTGAATGCATTTGGCTGCTGCATATCCCTTGTTGTTAAATAGGCATCATGCATAGCAAGATATGCTTGGAAAACAGATAATGGAATATTAGGTTCTACTCAAATAGAATAAGCTTCATTAAACAAAGACACAAAATAGAGGTCTGATGCAATCCCTAATGTAACAAACACGTGGAAGATACTGAAAACTAGTCATGAAACTGCATAGAATGAAAAATCACATGAAAGTATAGTGTGACATTGTATCACTTTTTTTAGTAACAAACATCATTTTTTAATAAAGGCGACATTGTATGTCATTTTTTAATAAAAATGTGACACTTAATTTTACACAGTATTTTTTACTTACAAAATACTTTTTATATGATTTTTCAAAAGACACCTAATTTTAAGGGTATTTTTGTAAGTTTCCCTCCAGATAATGCATGTAAATGGGCTGGACTTCCAATGACCTGATACCCTGACTTCACATGGCCGAAATAATTGGGCGAAACTTGTATGTTAATAGGACTGACCATATACCCGAACCATCAAGTCCATAAATAATTATGCTTGGAGTGCTGATAAGCAGTGTAAGTCTATGAAAAAAGAAATAATAGTATTTTTACCCAAAACTCTCTTTGTACTGAGCAAATCCATCTTTCAAAACAAATTTGGTTGATGTTTTATACCTTATTTTCGATCCGAAGGTGGGCTCTCTGTTTGTGGGTAAATTCGTATATATATAGAGGATGTATTTGTGGGGTTTTTAGGTAAATTTGCAAGTCTTTGCAGTGCAGCTTATTTGTTCGTCAGAATGCCTTATTGAGAATGTTGCATGTGCTCCCTGTCAAATATTTATTATTTTACGTCTAAATTATTCATCATGTAATTTATCGAAGTAATTCAGTATAATGATTTGAATATTGGGGCTGATGAGAGAGATAAAAATGTACAGATGAAGTACTTGAAGCCATTAAACTTGTTCCAAGAATTGTTGAAGTCGAATGAGATAAAGAAAAGCCGTTTACTTGGCTTGGATGTGGGCGATAAGTACGTGGGTCTCGCTGTTTCTGATGCCGAAAACAAAATTGCATCACCCCTTAGGTATTGCAGCTGCTTTATTCTGTATTTGTTTAATATTTAATTTACAATTTGAAGTTTTGTAAATGGTACTATGGTGAATGGTTTGATGTTCTTGCATACACAGTGTTCTGCTACGCAAGAAAACGAATATACACTTGATGGCGGCTGATCTCGAAAGTCTGGTGAGTATCCTTCAGTTTTTTCATCTAATACCGTTATGTTCTCACTCACAGTGAAATTTCAGTAGACAGTTATTAAAAAGTTGCTTGAAGTGCTTGCTCTTTTCATTTGGTGTTTATCTTTAAAAAATATTTTCGATTATGATTTCTAGTTGTTTCTCCTGTGTCTGGTTTTGATTTTTGGGTCAGTTTTACCGAGAGGCTGAGCAATGTGAGCATGTATTTCACTTTGTTGCAAGGTTTCTTCAGTACACATGTTGTTTCATGTTTGAGCATTTCGTTCCTAGGAACTTGTTCAGAAATTCTATAATGAAAGCATAAAATCACAATAGATTAAATAAAGAGAAAAGTCATTGGGCGAGGTAATCAAACAACTGTGCTAACAAGGCCTGAACATACAAGAAAGATCCTTTTTGGCTCTGTTTAACCCCATGTCTCTTATTCCTAGCAGGTCCTCCACCACTAGCAGGTTTTCTCAGAGATTGGAAAGCTTAATCGTAAAAGTAAACCTATTATTGGGAAAAGCACTGACTTAAACCATTTAGCCTTCTTATTCTAGTTTTGAAAGATTCCTTCATCTTGCCTGGCTAACCACTTTGCACTTGTTTTTCTGAGATTGATCTAAATTTTGAATGGTGAAGGGCCCTATTTTTATTTGCATTTCACGGGGAAGCATGCTATTTGTTAACACATGTCCATGTTGATCTATTGCTAGATAGTTGAGTTGTCAGACCTTATTGTCAAAGAAATTTTAAGTAGTTCTGCTCAATATCTGAACAACGAGATTTTAATTTTCAGTTCTTTAGTTCTGTATGAAGTAAAGGGGCTTTGTTACTGAGAAACCACTTAGAATGATTAAACTTTTGGTGCATAAAATTGACTGTCATTGTTTAAATCTATCGTCACTGATGTATTAATTGTTTATAGCAGTAATGAGAAGGTGTTCTTCGACAATAAGTTAACTCGTTTTCCTCGAGTTGACCTTTTGCCTGAATCATCATCTAATAACTTATATTGCGTGCAGATTTCGGAACTTAACCTGACGGGTTTTGTCATAGGATACCCTTTCGATAGACAAAAAAGTTCCCCAGGAGTGCGTTTTCATCTTAAAGATTATTGCTTTAGTCTATTTCTTTGTCATTCTAGTCTCTCATATATCTTGATGAACCAATTCTGTCCCATCTCTTTGTTAGGCTGCGCAAGTGAAGCTTTTCATCGATGATCTTTGTAAAACGGGGAAATTTGAAGAGTTAAAGTATACCTTTTGGGACGAGTGCTTTACATCAAAGGTGTGTACTACTTTTTTTGTCCTCACTTGTGTAGTACTTGTAATGGTATATGCTTCCTTTTGTGCTTGAACGAATACATGTAATGATATTGCTTAAACCAAAGGATAAGAAATAGAATTTTTAAGATGCGATGACCGTGAAATTTATTCCTACACGTTTGGTAAGACGGATTGGACGACACTGAACTATATTAAATAAAAAAAAAGTTAAAATTTTACGATCTCACACCACATGACAAACATGCGTTACAACTTGTACTTGCGGTGTTCACCATTTTTTGTTTGGCATCACTCTTTGTGATGTAGATTTGAAACTTGTAATTGTTTCATCTTTAAGGAGACGTACTTATCAATGAATATATTGAGCTTTATGTCTCAGAGTGTCGATTTCCTCTTGAAACCTTTGAACTTACATCCAGTGTTGTCAAAGACAATAACCGACAAATTTGCTGCTGTTGGAATACTTCAGGTATGAAGCAACTTCCAGTTTGAGACATTTAGTTCACCATTTCTTCAGCAAATTTTGTTTTAGTAGGATCATCCTTCAAATCTTATGCAGAATTTTTGATGAAAAGTTCCACCGATCAAATATAAACTCTTCTGCATGTAAGATGGTGAATTATTGCAGCCTTTCCATAACTAGAATGAGATTGATAATTTGTTGATTTCGAATATAGGAAATGCAATGAAGATATATAATTCATTTTTCTGTTAGTAACTTTCAAATAGATGAAATGCAATCAATGTATTGTTAGGTCTGTTATTAAATTTCGAATAGATGAAGCCCAATAAATGTATTGTTAGGAATTAAACCTTGCTCCTAATCCCTAGAGTAAAAACAGTAACACAACCGAAATACACACTATGTCCACTTGTTTCTATTATTGGTTTCCATTTACAAGGAAAATTCCACCCTTCTGCCCTCTTTCTTTCATACATGGAAACGGCACCTCAGACTCCTTTACATAGGACAGGGATTCAGGGCGATATGCGGTTGAAGGGTTAAGTGATAGAGTATTGTTATTCATAGTCAGTGACTACACTAGTCATCCAATGTGACAGGTTGTTATTCGAGGCATTAATTTCCTATAATTTTGTTGTCTAATGCCTCAAATAACAAGCTACCACATATGATGACTACTGCAGTAACTGACTATAAATAGCATTACTGTAAATGACAAGTATAATTAGACTTCACATAATCCAACGCATGTTATTTCAAATTGATCTTGAGTTTATTGGCATGTAAATGTTTGGAAAAACTTTTAATGCCATATTTTTAAGTTACATATCTTGATTGAAAATTGGAAGTTCGGGTTGAATATTCTAGTTCATTTAGTTCTTGGAGAGAACTTAATCTCCTTTTGGAGATTTTAACTACTACATCTTATCGAGTTGTGTGCTGATCATTGGCAGGGGTACCTGGACTCTGTGAACAAAAAACCAAGTTTAAAATCGACGGAGTAAAGTCTTCCCTGATCGAAATATCTGCAAAATTTGTGTCAATTCTTCTTTTTCCTTTTTTTTTTTTTGGGTAAGTGAAAGTGTATGGTGCAGCTTTTTCTGTAAGTAATTAGTTAATTAAAGAACCATTTAGGTATCCAGCTTTGTACATCACTTTTTACCACCTTGCCGACAGAAAAGTGTGTTGGAAATATTTTATTGGATGAGATCTATCAAAGAAATTGTCAAATAGGATGTACATCAAGTATGGTTGAAGAAATATTATGATCTTGGGTGACAAGCTGTGAACCTGTCTGGGCCCAACTTGTTCCCATTTTTTACAGGTTGACCTACATTTTCAACTATACATTTCAAGATTCACAAAATTTTTTCATTTATTTATTACTCTTTTTTATATTTATAAATTAAATTGTTTATAAATTATTTCCAGACAGAGGCGTAACAACTGGTAATTGGAAAATCCCAAAATTCATTCAATTGCAACATCTTCTTTCTCATGCAGTTAAATTTCAATCCTTCTGCTTAAGACAAGAGTCCATGGACATCTGACGCCAATTCAAATTTTTGAAATTGACATGTACAGAAAGCTCCCACACCCCAATCCACTTCATTCTATGAATTTTAAACGCAGTCTTCGTTATTTTTCAAGCTTCCTTTAAAAGTAGCTTATAGAGCATGTTTGGTAGGGCTTAAAATCTAATTAAAATTAAAAATATAGTCGTTATTGGGTCCAACTCGTCTAATAAAAGTCAACTATAACGCTAGTTTTTCAATTTTAATCCAATTTTAATCTCTATCGAACACACGTTTCATTTTTTGTTCCGTCACATCAAGTATTAATTTTAATTATATATTCGTAGTTATTGCTCATTTATTATCTACATAGGAACCCCACTAATAAACTTAGCCCCTGTTTGGAATTCATTCTTCATTTCAACCAAACATTTTCCAAATAAAATAATATTACACACAAATCTAAAACTTTTCATCACTTTTCCACCACACATTTTCTTATCAATCACTATTCCAAAATTTTTCAACCAATTAAGGGTGTGTTTGTCTCCCATTATTGGGAGAAAAATAGAGTAATGAATAGTATTTTTTGGAGAATGTATGGTTGAAATTTAAAGTAACTTTATTGGTTTATGTGTAGAATATTTTATTGGGTGAATATGTGGTGGAGATTGTTTACTGTAGAAAACAATTTTTTGGATAATGGTAGACAAACAGGGGCTTTATTTCATTTAATTAACATTATACTGTTCTCAAAAGTATTTTTTTTAACTTATTTAGAGCCTGTTTGTCTACCATTATTGGGTTGAAAATGGTGTAATGAATAGTATTTTTTGGAGAATGTATGGTTGAAATTTAAAGTAACTTTATTGATTTGTGTGTAGAATATTTTATTGGGTGAATGTGTGGTGGAGAATCTTACTGTTGCAAACAATTTTTTAAAATAATAATAGACAAACAGGGGCTAAAATGGGTATCAAACACTCACTTACTCTAACACAGGCAAAGATTTGGACAATATAAATCACAGCGACTGATTTTACAACTATAGTAAATGTTGGAGACTAACTTGTACCTTTTTGAAAGTTGAGAAACAAAAATGAAAAAGTTGGATTTTAAACTCCTATTTGGTACGGATTAAAATTCAGATTTTAATCTAAATCAAAGTCGACAATTAATTTTAATCACATATTTGATAGCTTTTACAAATTTTCAATCATACATTTTATCAACTTGTATCACAATCTACTAAAAATTTAATTCTAACGGTTTGTTCATTGCATTTGAATGTGTTTGTTCTTCCCAAAGACCTTTTTCACTTTTTCTCGTCCTTCTCTGCTCTCTTTAAATACCTTAAAGACAAACTTCCAAAAGCAAGAGACTCCAAAGGTCATTAAATTCATTGCAAGGGTACAACATGAAACAGAGGACACAGGATAGTCATAATATGGTGACCTACAGCTACAATACACTGGATAATATTTGATTTATTATTGGAGGAATTTGATGGAGTCTATTCGGTTCGACATCTTTTTTCTATCTTCATGTACCTTTAAAAATTTGCAAGTCGAAATTTTGTATAACGATACTCTTCTAGATACAAGCCAATGGGCAATGTACATGAACATGTTTCTCGATCGAAATAAAGGAAAAATAAATTCAAAATCTCTGAAATGTTATATAATTTTGAATTACCAAAAATTGACTAAAGAAAGAAATTTATTTGTTTGATTCCCATTATTTCAAAAATATATTTTTTCTTTATTATTTTCAGCCACACATTATTCAATAAAATAATATTACACAAAAATTCAAAAAAAAATTCTCATTTCTAGCCATATATTCTTCATCAAAATATTATCCCAAAATTTATAAGTTGTTATATTAAAATTTAGATTTTAATTTCTTTCCAATATGGGCAAAATATATTTTTCAAAAAATACAATAAAGTATTAATTCCTTCATTTGTACTGTTCTTTTTGATAAGGACATGTTGGTACTTAGGTGCACCATGCGCCCAACTGTCCACCAATAGTTAAAAAGTTGGTCAAAATCCTTACAAGTTACAACATCCCCTGACTAAACCCCTCTTCAAACCCTAATTAATTCATTAAACTATTCAATCAAGAAAATAAAGGTATCTTCATCTGACCTTTTAATTCAAAAGCTCTAATTTTTCTATTTCATTTCACTTTTGTCTTTACCCTCTCACTCCCTCTTTCCCAAAACTTCCCTTCCTCTCTCTCTCTCTTTCTCTCTTTCTTGCATTCTAAATCTAGGGTTTTATTGTCCTTTTTTTCTAGATGGGTTGTGCTGTAGTTCAAGAACAGTTGGTTCTACAGGTCATTGGAGTAAATAATTTTCTGCATTTTGAGTATAAGTTTTGATGTCTGTTCTTGGGATTTAATTTGTTTCAAGATTAAAACTTTTTGAGTTCCTTTCTCTTTTGGGATTCTTTGTTTGGTTAAGATCTAAAAATTTCTGTTTCTTGAATTTTTATCACTTCATATAATTTATGAAAAACTCATGTCAAACCCTTGTTGAGAAATTTAGCCTGTTCTGTTTTAGTGTTTTAATTTTTAGAGTCTGTTTTTTTCTACATTTTCTTGGCAGTTTAATTCTGAATTCTTTGGTGGGTCAGTTTGAAATTTGCAGATTTAGGCTAGAAAAGGGCAAAGGCTGTATTTTTGCATTATTAGAAATTAATCTTTAGTGAGTAATCTTGCTAAGTAAATGCATGGATGGAAGAGAGGGAATGGCATTACCAGGCTCCTCTTCATATTTCCTCAATAGAGGTGGAATAGGGGGGTCTGGGGGTTCAGCACCTGGTTCTAATGCTGCCGGTGGAGCGTCCAGTTCTTTACCGGCTGGCGTTGCGATGCATACCTCACCCGGATTCAATCCTGTTTCGAATCCCAACATTCAACTGCAATCCAATGTAGGTGCTAGTGGTGGTGCTATAAGTGGTTCAACATTCCATGTTGAGAACCAGTCTCCCAATTTCCACCGTAGCATTACCAAGGGCGATTTCTCTAGCGTGTCAACTAGTGGTGATTCAGTGAAGAAGAAGAGAGGTAGGCCTAGGAAATACGGTCCTGATGGGGCTAACATGACATTAGCATTGTCCCCAATGTCTGCGGCCACATCTTCCACAGGAGGGATCACCTCGAGTGAGAAAAAAAGAGGGCGGCCACCCGGGAGTGGACGGAAGCAGCAGCTGGCACCTCTGGGCGAGTTTTTTTGTTTTTCTTCACATAATTGTAGTTAGTTACACTGTTTCATTCTGTATTACATGTTCTAGATAAATTAGTTTTAAGATTAGATAAACATGCTCTAAGTAAAAAATAAGACAAAAAGATAATGCATTTGATAAGTTCAATTTCTAAGCTGTATCTCCAAACGCCACAAGCTGTCAAGTGCACTTGGAGGCTTTGGGGAATAAGGATGATACTAGTTTCAGTTTTTTATTAAGCTTTCCAATTTGTGGTTGATTGCTGGTTCTTTTTCTTTTTCTTTTTGAGTGTGCATCAAAATGAATGGTTTTTGCCGAAGCCACTGGCACATACAGCAGTAGTCTAACTGGTGTTTGATCAGTGTAATGTTCATTGTAAATTTGCATGTTTTGATTATGAAACTTGAACCCCAAGGGTATGCTCTCTTCTAGGTGGGTTAAAATGTATTCCGGCCTCTCATTCCTGACCCCCCACAGTGAAAAGCCAAAAGGAACAAGTAAAATAGAAAGGGAAAGAATCTAGGAAATGCTACTTGTTCACATGCCTTGAATGTTAGAGCGAATGGTCTCTCTCTTTCAGCCACATTTAGATTTAAAAAGATATATTTGTTTTACTTTTTTACTGGGTGGGAGAAAATCACGTGTAAAAGATTTACTTTCTTTGATCAGGTGAATGGATGAACAACTCAGCTGGACTAGCTTTTACACCGCATGTCTTGCACATTGGAATCGGAGAGGTATGTTTCAAATTCTTTTTAGGTCTAATATGTCATAGATATGCTTTCAATGGTGAAATTATTTTGTTGAGCTTAAATTTAATATACTTGAGGACATGATTTCTGGCTTTTTCCCTTATCGTATATGGTGTGCCTAATTGGGCAGTTATTGTTGCATTATATGAAAATTGAACATCTATACATGTGCAATTAGTGAGCTACAGATTCCTTTTTTGTTCAATATTATAATATTTCACTAATAAATTGTTTGCATTACTATGGCAAAAGAAGTGATTATATTTATGAATTTCTCCTGTAGGATGTTGCAGCCAAAATATTGGCATTCGCACAGCAAAGGCCAAGGGCTTTATGCATCTTGTCGGCTAATGGATCTGTTTCTTCATTGACACTGCGACAACCTACCACTTCTGGTGGCACTGTCACATATGAGGTTAAGATTCTTTCAGTGCCCTCTTGCTCTTAAATTCAGTAAAATCAGGATAATATTTTTACCATCGCTCAGCTTTAAAATTGGCTAAACCGAAGCCATATAGAAATTCAACTATTAGATGGAGATATCAGGGTTTTTTTTTTGCCATCATTCAGCTTTAAAATTGGCTAAACTGAAGCCATATAGAAATTCAACTGTTAAGTGGCGTTCTATGGTTTGATAAGTGACCATTATTAGTATATATTGTTTCACCAGTGTTTTAATCAAACTTTTACAATCTCACTCTCAATAGTATATATTGTTAAAGTGCTTCTTCTGTGGCATGCCTGATTTACTATGGTTTTGCATCTATTTTTGAGAAGTAAAAATGTTTCTTGCCTTGAACTCTTGGTGAAAATAATTAAAAGCTTATCTTCACACGATTACTTTTATGTTATCATTTATATGTATTTTGAAAGAACTTGCTGATGAGCAAATTCAGTAGATATCAGAAAAATTCATTTCCAAGAAAATATATTCGTTTCTTTGTGCAGAAACTTGAATTCCGTCGTAACCTATTCTTGCTGATGAAAATGAGATGACAAACATTAGGTTTAATCGCAAAAATGATGACTTTTTAGTGACATCTCATTACCCTCTAATACTTTTTTGTTCATTCCATTGTAAGTATTTTTTTGTTATCATTTTGTATTTGTTTTTCTAGTGCCACTCTACATGTCTTCATTCCGGTATCCTCAATCATATTCAAGCTCTGAATTTAATATCTTTGAAGTATTCTCAGATTTATCCCTTGCTAATTAGTATTTACTATACTTGGAAATAACATTATCATTATTATATGGTGAATTTTTATCCACAATTTCTCTTTTTTTTTTTGTGTGTTTTTTGGCTATGATGGTGCCCTTCTTTATTCAAGAATATTTTCTTTTTATCTCACGTGTCTTCCCTTTTTCAGGGCCGATTTGAGATATTATGTTTGTCGGGTTCTTATTTGCTTGCTGAAAGTGGTGGTCCTCGCAATCGGACTGGTGGTATAAGTATTTCGGTTTGTAGCCCCGATGGACATATCATTGGTGGTGCTATTAGTGGTAACCTCGTTGCCGCAAGTTCAGTGCAGGTATGCATGTGATTACTTGTTAATTTGAGATCCTGTTTTGCTAAGCTTTAAAAGTTAACTTATAAGTAAATTTTAACATAAATAACTTTTCTAATCAGTTAAGTTGGAAATAAGTTACTTATTTTGACAGTAAGGAAAAAGCATAACTAGCTTTTTAATCAGTTTAAGTTAGAAATAATTCACTTATTTTGACCACAAGGCAAAAACAAGCAACTTTTTGCTGCATTTCTTAGCTTTAGCCAAAAAAGCTCTTATTTTCTATGCTATCATTACTCAAATGTCATGTAGTCGAATTATTTTGACACGGTGCATTATCAATGTTAATATAGGTGGTTGCATGTAGCTTCGTATATGGTGGTTCAAAGGCAAAGAACAAAACAGAGTCCGGACCTAAAGATGAAAAGAATCCTGCAGACGAGTCTGCTGAGATTTCATTAACCCCAGTTAGTGCTACCCCGTGTCAAAATCTCACTCCAAATTCTGCGACTGGTGTTTGGTCACAAGATTCACGTCTTGATATGAAAAATTCTCAGACGCAGATTGACTTAATGCTCGGGTGATACAAGCTACAACACATACATGGTAGGTTTTGTATATTGTTGTATATTTGCACCCGGGAAATTAGCGAACTCTAATACTCTCAGTCTGCCCTTCGGTAGATTGTGGGTCGTGCTAACATATCATGTAATAGAGTTTGGGTACTAGGTTCTTAGGTAGCAATGGTAAGAGGGTTGTTGGAACTGATGGGAACTATTAATATTT
>CAIGRT010139030.1:0-24449 GCA_903798405.1 Fraxinus platypoda
CAAAATTCCATAACCTAAAACTACATCAAACCTCAAAAAAAAATAAAACAGAGATGGCAGTGAGTTTTCTCCAATTTTTGGTTTTTTTTGTTGATACCAGCCCTTCACAGGTCATTGTTCGGAAATGGGATCAAGAGGAAGAGCATTTTGTCAAATTGTGTGAAGAAGAGGAAGAAAGATACTCAGATGCGGTTAGAAGATTAGAATTTGACAAAAATCTTGGACCATATACACTGGCTCATTATGGGGAATGGAAATGCTTGTCCAATTATATCACCAAGAATACAATTGAACGCATTGAACCTGTTGGAGGCGAAATCACAATTGCTTGTGAATCTGAGATGGTTGGTGGTATTCCTAAAACAGAAATGGAGAAAGCTTTGATTGAACAGCTGAAAAATACCAAGTTTTCAAAACCAATAGAAAAATCCCAAAAAAAAGGTTGTTACTACACTCCCATTCCCCGTGTTGTCAAGCATAAGGGAATGAATAGCGAAGATCTTACTATTATGAATCTTGATAAGGTATTTGATTCCGAGGTTTATAAGTTAAAATTGCCTGTCGTTTGGAGTGCTTGACAGACATGTTGATTCAGTGAAAATATGCTTATTTTTTCAGACGCAGCTATTGGAAAGCATATTGACAAAAGCATATGAAGGTGACGAAGATTCACTTCTAGGAGAGTTACAATTTGCATTCATTGCATTTCTGGTAGGAATAAACTCTCTGTTTTTCAACTTTTCATCCATGAGGACACAGATGTTTAGAATATAAATGCACAGCTGATGCACACCTACATTCATATGGATATTATGGAGTCCACCAATTCATATATTATTTTATGCACAAATTTGCAGATGGGACAATCACTTGAAGCATTTCTACAGTGGAAGCTTTTGATTGGTCTCTTGTTGGGCTGCACAGAGGCTGTGAGTAAAAAATTATATGGATTAATTTCCTCAGAATATTTGTGAAATAGAAGGGGGCTAAAATCCATACTGTCCTCACTGTCAGAATGGGATTCTATTAGCTAATTTTATGCAAATAGATCTGGACAGTGTTGGGAGTACTTTTTGTTTTATTTTATTTTTCATCTGAAAATGCTCAGCTCAAATGCGTGATGAATCTTGTCCATAGAAAGTGGATCTCCTTAAAGTTAACTTTCAATTCTAGTATTGTTGTGAAAATTGATACTTGGATTTTAGAATGAGTTTCATCTGAAAATCTTTGAAGGGAAGGTGAAACGATAGAGGCTTTTATTATTGTTTTCAATATGCCGCCTAGATCAATATAATTGTCCTTGAGATGAAAACTTGGGATTTTGACTCATAAAACCCCCATCCTTATGGTATTGGCCTTAAGGTAGTTTCGACAGGTTGAATAATTGTGTGTTATTTTAGACATGGTTATCATATTGATTGATTACATTCCCTTTTATAAACCAGTAAGCTGAGACAATCATAAGCTTGTGCACAGTAGTTTACGGTCCTATTGTTAATGTGGATCTTAGCTCATGGGTGTCAATTTTATGCAAATAATGCAGCATATTAGATTTGCTCTTAGGTTTACAATTCCTAAAGTTAGATGAAGTAATGGTTTTAATGTGGTTTTTCCGAGAACCAGCCAGTCAGCCTTTTGTTTTTCCATTCACTTGTGATGCTGCAATCATATATTGAGGTAGGGACCTTTTCTGGAAAAAAATTATGGATCGAGAGAGTGTATCTCTTTCATTACCATTCTTTCTAATATGCTCCAAATTATTGATGGGATTAATATTAAAAAAATGAGAAAGCTCTATCCTTACATCTTTCTAGCATGTCCATTTGAAAGTGTGAAGTATTTATGATTGTAAATGAATATCTATAAGATGTTTCATCACATAACACGCCATTGTTTTTGCATGAAAAATTTCTTCTTACTACTTATCGGTACTTGAAATTTCTCGTTTAAGATGCTTCAGCTGGCTAATTTAGAGCCCCTCATGGTAATCATTTGAAGATCTTCATAGCAGTTGCTGAATCAGGTTAAGAACTTTGATTTTATATGGATTCTGACGTGAATGTTCCTCTCTTTACAGCCTCTTCATACTAGGAGTCGGCTATTCACAAAGGTAATTTGTAAGCATCATATATTCATATGAATTCTGTATGAATTATTTAGACTCAAATCGTGGTGGCTTGAGATGCATTGGCTAATAAAAGCAAAGGTCAATTAAGTACTCACCTTACCGAATTTTCATCGAGTGTTATTTATCTATCAATCTATAAGTCCTGAAAAGTGATCTTTCAGTGTTGTCAAAAACCATGAATCATTTCTCAGTTAGTCAGTTATGTTGTCTACATTCTTGCAGCTTCCATTAAAATTAACTGAATTGATATACTGGCTTTATTGTATTAGCTGACCCACTGTGGGTGAGGTTGCTCATGTGAATATATGGAAATAGGGGAAAAGAATAATTTTTTGTGCACTTTTTCCACCAGTAACCTAATCTACATTTTTTGTTGTGTCATCGATTATAATGTTCCCGAGTTACATCTATGCCCTTATACTGTTTTTTATTTCCTTTGTTCTCTATCCCTTTCCCTCCATGGATTCCCTTATTATTTCTTCATATATATAACTGCTTGCAGCATTGATAGCAATTTAGGTTTTTTAGCTCTTTATTAAGAGCATTAGTTTATTGTTATCTTTCTAAGGATGTCCTGGGTGGGATAAGACTGAAACTATTTAATTTTCTTGTCTTGTGCTATTTATTTAAACTTCTTGGCTGTTTTTGCTTATTGCAAAATCTATTTTAATAGCATTATGAACATTAAGGTACTCTTTAACCTTTTTGTTATTATCTATATATTGAATTTCAAATTGTCACGTTTGCACAGTTTACTCAAGTCATTTATTATCAGTTAAAATATGGATTAAAAAATGATCGGAAGGATACTGGTGCTGCAGACAAAGGAGTGTCGGCATTGTTGGATGAATCTTGGTTATCTTCTGATAGCTTTCTACACCGTCTTTGTAAGGTAATTCTATGGACTAGTTGACATACACATGCTCGTCTATCTGTTATTAATTTTGAGCTATTTGGAAATTCGACAACCAAAACTTCTGGGCTAATACTGTTTCCTGTGAAAGGCTGTCAATTTGTAGATCTCCTGAGCTGGTTTTCGTGGACATTTATTGCTATGTCCAAAAAAATTGTTTCCTCATCTTAAGAAATAGTGAAGACTTGTTTATTCAACCATATAGATTGTTTCAAGTTTCTTCTACAGAGTAGCTGAAATGTGAATAGTAGTTCAGCAAATTCATCACTGTGCTTACAAGTCTGGATTTTTTATTGCAGGATTTCTTTTCATTGGTACTGGAAGCTCCAGTGGTTGATGGAGACCTCCTGATTTGGGTGTGTTCTAGATCTTCGTTTAACATTCGCCTTGAACAGAATCAGAATTTGATTTTAGAATTTCTAAGTGAAAAATCTTTTATTTCTCACTAATTAGTACCCATTTAGATCTTCTTAACATTATGTGAAGTTGTGTTGCTAATGAAATGGTAATTGATATCAATAGTAATTCCATTATTCAGGCTTTTCTTGATCTTCTTATTGTAACATAATGCAATGTAGTAAGTTGCAAAAGACGGTAATATTCCAGAGTGGACTAGTTTTAACTTCAATATTCCAAAATTTATTTTAGTTGTCTGTGGAAGACTAAATTTTGCCTTTTTGCTTTCGGAAGACAAGAAAACTAAAAGAGCTGCTCGAAGGTTCTTTAGGATGGCAATTCAACGAAAACAGCGCAGTAGATGGAATGTACTTTGAAGATGACGACGAGGTTTGTATTCTGGGCAGCAGTTCATTTTTAACGGGCTTTTACTTCTAGCCTTGTTCCACTTTTCCTTAATATAATCTATCAACTTCTGCAGTACGCTCCGGTGGTTGAGATGTTGGATGATTCAGGGACTGCATGAATACAACTTGAACCAAATCATATCTTTGTTGGTGCCTGCAGTGAGCAACACTAGAATGTTTTATTAATATGACGTAGAGTTGCTGGATTCTAATCCTCCTAAGAAATGCATCGCGCTTGGCGAGGCGCTGCCCTTATGTTTTAAAGAAAAAATGGTTTTGCTGTATTATGTGAAATAACTAATAAGGATCTTTTATTAGCTAGAGTTTTTTAACACTGGACATTGTAATATATTTGTATGATCATGGATCTCTAGACTTATACGGTTATCCCGTGTTTGGTTTTGCTGAAAACCAAAATTTTGGTAGATCTTGATAAAAATTGATGAAATGTGTGGTTGAAAAAGATAAAAATTGTTAGTCCATGAAATGTAAGGTTAAAATTACTATGACTTAGATTTGTTCCAACTTTTTTAGCTAAATCAAACGAGAACTTAATCTGTAAGATCAGATTTTTATACAACCTAATCTTGTGCATCAAACATAAGATAAACATGCTGTTGTGTACTCGCTTGTTTCTCACATTTTGTTCTTGATTTAAGCCTTGAATAGAACAAACGGTAGTGTAAAATGTATCGGTCCAACATTAGTAGGAACCAACTGGTTCGACATTTGAAGTTAATCTATAAATAAAATATTTTTCGTTTCAACTTATCAAAGAAAAAAACCGTATTTGCAGCTTGAAGTTTAAGAAATTAGATATAAAATTGATTTTTATTTTGCAAAGCAATTCATAGAAAAATAAAAACAGTACGTATTCATGCTTCAACCTTGTTTACTAATCAGTAACATAAGACATGGCCCGGAGGCTGTCTTCCCGCCTTGCCGTATTTCCATCTCTTTTCAGCGTCACAAAAACTCAACCGCAAAACGAATTCTTACCTTTCAGATCGCTATCTCCTGCTGATATCACGTCGCGAGATTCCCCATTTATTGGCTGCTATTATCTCATATCACAAGGTCGGTCTTCATTTTTACCCTTTCTTGCAGAATATCTGTTCGTTGTAAGTACGCAAAGAAGACATCGAAGTTTATTGACAAACCATTTTCGTTTTTAGTTCAGTTGTATTGATTAATGAAAGAAATAAGAATTTGGGCTCTTTTCGTAATTTTATTTTATTTTATTTTTATTTTTGCATTTGCATTTGCCTGCCACAATTTTATTTCTGGTGCAGTTATGTGCTGTTGTCTTTATGTTTTTATTTTTTGTTTACCGATTTGCAAACGTTTGATTTCAGCATCACGTTCTTATGCGCGTGATAGGCGTTCAAGTTATGATCTATTTGGCGGTAAAATTCCAGGAGCTAAGGAGTTTAGAAAAGAGTGGGCAAAACAAATGGATGATGAAGAGGATCATCTTTGGACGGGAAGTGAAGACGAGAGTGATACCGAGAGAAACAGTCACAGTGAGCTTAAAAAAGAAATTAAGAAAGCAAAGCAGCGGGCTAAAGATCGCTCTGATCGCATTGATGCTGATGATAGTGATGAGTTGAATAGCGTGTGGTCAGATAGCGATGAAGAGAAGACACTGTGGACTGGAGATGAGGAAGATGATGACGATGATATTCCTACAGAACCTGTCCCAAATGAGAAGAGTGATGAATATATAGATAAATTGTTTGAGTTTGAGGAAAAACCAAAATATCGAACACTCGCTGAAGCATTGAAAGATGAGCAGGAGCCTGAAGAATCGTCCCCTGGAAAACAGGCTCGAAAACTTGCAGTTGAGAACGCCCTCAAGAAATTAAAGAAAGGGCCAGATGGGCGGTACATTAATGTGTGGGAAGTCATGAGTGATTTGGATATTCTCATTGGAGCTTTCGAGAATATTGTCTCAGGACCAGAATACGAGGAGCTTAGGCAAGGCGGGCCGAAGAAATTGAACATTCAGTTTTTTAAGGATATTCAAGCTCGTATGAGGGATCCAAACTATAAGTTCTCGCCTGAGTTGAAGTTAAAGCCAAAGAGCAAACTTGTTCCGAGAAAGAAATGGCAGAAGACCCAGTCGAGACGTAGGAAAGCACAGAAGCGATGACTGACTTGCAGCTGCTTCTGAATGTCTAGAAAGATAAGCTGTAATCTCTGATCCTTAGAACACCCCTTCATAGTCTTAAATTTTGTTGCTTTTGACTAGCTTGCACTCTTGATTCTAGTGTACAAAAGGTTTCTTCGTTGCTTTCCAAATTTATTTACTGATTTCCCGATATCATAATTTAACCGTGCTGATTACTGTGACCACCTGTTTAAATCTTTTCTGAGGAAGGATTATGCATTTACTATTAATCTGTTTTTATTTCAATTTCAAACTAGGTTAAAGAAATTAGTTATGCACATTAGAAGATTGCAATGAAATTTATGTTTTGCCTGATTTGATTAGAATTTGAGGTCAAAACAGTGAATCGCACCATTATGAATTCAAAGATTGAAACACTAAAGCTAATTAAAAATCTGATCCTTGCATCCTATAGCATCATGCCTGGTCGACCATGCAAGGTTTTTATTTTCTGATTTGAAGCTTGAAATTGCTGATAAGAGGCGTTTGATCCAATAAGAGAATCTTTTTTTCAAATGGTACTAAACTAGCTGAATGGGGGTAAAACATAAATGCTAACCAGATCAAGTTAAAGTTTTTAACGGTCACATTCAATCATACTTGAGCCAATTGCTGAACTCCTCATTCTCCAAGATATGAATAACTTAACCACATTGCATATTCATCTACATAATTACGTGCCACTTGCTACAAATCAATTTAAATGCATGCTCTTTCCTCCCTGATTGATGAATATTGGTATCCTCCATCATGTTATGCATGGAATAGATATCCTGCATTCTGGTGAAATATCAATATTGGATAAGGCTGGCTGTACCAGTATCCTTGCATGTTGTTCATCAGGATTGGTGATGGATAACAGTATCCAGCACCTGGCACTCCTGCACAGAATTTTTGTACTCGGGAAATTTCTTGGCCTTCTAGGCCAACAAAACCAGGGTTCTGACCTCGAAGACTCGTCATAGAATTCATTCCACCTTCTGCTATGCCTGCATCATTGACCAAACGTTCATCCCAACCTAAACTCTCATCGTCCACCTTTGTTTCCACTCCAAGACTGTTTTCTTTCTCGCCCTTTAGAAACTCCGTTTCCAAGCCCTTATTTATATATTCATGAAAGTCCCAGTGATCAGTTTCTGTGGGGTGATCTAAAGTTGCCATTGGATTTTGTATTTGATAAAGGGACTTGTCATTGTCATTGTCGGGCCAGTTGGTTAGTTCTCCATCCTCACTTGGGTTTGACAGCCACAGCTTCGCGTGTTTACCGGTTTTAGCCAGTTTTTTAATCAGTGTTGCACAATCAACATTTCCTGATACCGTCACCTTGTGTTCTTCGGCATCTATTGTCACTTCATATACACCTGAATCGAAACTCAACCAAAATAAGAGTAAAAACATGTGTTTTACATTACTTCCTTGATTCTAATATGAAAACAAGCATAAAGTTCCTTGGGAAATTAAATTTTTGGAGGGGAGCGAAAAATATGAAAACACATTCCCTTGGTGGGACCAGAGATGCAATATTTCCTACATGAGACAAATTCAAGTCAAGCCTCTTATTATATAACAGAACTGCTTTTCTTCTTCAAGAAAACCTTAACAAATTAGTTCAGAAAAAGTGTAAAATGAACTAAAGAAAGGTGTTTGTGTGGAGCCAGTGGAGGTAAGTACCTTCGATTCTGCGAAGAAGTTTCTTCACCTTTTGCACGCAGCCATGACAATGAACATGGACCTTGAGCACATGTGTCTGTAAAACAAATCCATGAAGTTAATACATGCTTAGAGAAAACAATGGAAACAAGTGGAAGGAGCAATCACTTTTATCTTTACAATCTCAAAGATCTCCCCAGACATTTTCCACAGTGGTTGCTTCACTTCTTGGGAAAGTGAAGAATGAAAATTTCTAACAGATTTCCCCCGTTTTGGCCTTTCTCCTGGACTAAAATGCCTCGAACCAAATGGTCAAGTACTAGTACTGGAATACTGCAAAACAACCACATGACCCTACTGCTAGGCCTCAGTACAGACCAGGGTTATATTGTGTCAATTTGTCTCTACTATATGCATTATAGAGAGAGTTTAGACAGGTACGATTTGACCAGTATGAAGAACTTTGATTCTTTGCAGAAGACAGACATTCTTCATGTACTGCTTTCAGTTTGGTTACTTCCAAGGCACTTGTGTTATCTCTAACTTGCAGGCACGCTATGGGCATGCTTGGTTATATTGGACAAGACTTGAACTTCTTTTTCTTTTTTAATATTGTTGAATCTCTTATCTTCCAAAAAATACCATATTATAGTCAATTTTTTCTTTTTAATGCATGAAGTTAGGCTATGGCATCCTTCTAAACCAGAAGAACGCATGCAATAAAACTTTTTCAGAATTTTCCTTCTCTTTTGTAGTATGGATTTATGTATATACTCGAATCATTGTGAAAAGTTGTACAGCTACTCTCTTTTAATTAGGGAAATTGGCGTATTTTGTCCTCGACCTTTGCAATCTGTTACTAATTTTTCCTCTCATTATTTTAGCATCAGATATCATCAACCTTTCACTTAATTGCAAATACATCCCCATTTGACAAAATTCCTGGAAAACTGTCGTTATTTCATCCACGTATGCCTCAAGCGTTATTTCACTCCTGCCATTGCGTCTGAGATTCATCCACGAAAAATTAAAAAAGACAAGAAATAGCTATCTTCCCTAATTAAACTTCACTCACCCACCCCACTATCAACCGCAGACACCATCAGTGACCAGCCCCAACCCTGCCACTATCGCACCACCAGATCTAACGAGGGAGGTAAAAAAAAAACTATGTCCGACAACCACCAAAACCCACCATCGACCCTGTATCCCATCTACCACCATCCCCATCTCCAAGATTGCTATACTCACAAATGGTTAATATTCACTTTCAACTGTCTTTTCTTATTCACAATAACATATTCTCATCACTAATCTTATTAATAACATCTCAATGGACTTTTGCTTTTGAATCTTGGAAAATTCAACTTCATAGAATATAATCTCGATGGATTTACTTTTTTTATCGTGCAAATATTCTTCAGTAGCAGGGATTGATTAAGATTGACAATAGTTTGAAAGGGACAAATAGTCCCCAAGTAGAGCCTTACATAAAAAGTAGAGTAGCTATGTCCAAAGATAAAATGTTAAAATCAATTTGTAACTCAATTATGTACAAGTAACATTATTCATATCTTGAGTGTGTGGGATGACTTAAGTGAAATCTTGTATGTGGCGGATCGACTTGCATAATTGGTATTAACGTTAACAACCACCATCTACTTTCTCTTTTCGCTCTAAGGCTACTCAATTCATCATTAGTTTACGTAGGTTTTCTTCGAATCTCCAGCGACTCAAATACAAAGTCTTACCCCTTAAGAAGAAATTAAGTTGAATATTGATAGCAACATTCAATTTTCAAAGTATCATTTGAAAAACAAACAGGAACATGCGTTAATTAGAATTAGGTAATAAAAGAACACTAAGTTCTGTCAAAGTAAGTACCACCATATGATTTCCAGAACATCAAACATTAGGTATAAAAGAGGACATAATGAAATAGCATTAGCTAAACAAATTCAACCCTAATGATAAGAAGAAGATTCATCATAAACTACAAAAAGAGTAGGTCAAAGACTACGTAGTAACGACATAACAGGTGAATTCTGATCCAACGGGCAAATATTTGTTACTTTGGAGCTTAGACAAAATTACGACACTCTTACATGACAAGAGGAGGTTCATAGTGCTTCGATATGCTAACTTCCAAACTGAGCGGTCTAGGAGAACCAAAGAAATTACTTGGAATGATTATATATTTGCCCACAAGAGGACCTGAAATCCGCTTTGGCATGTTCTCTGCGAATGGTGTTAATCTGATCGAGCTAGCTCCATCTCTTGATATAAGATCATAATAGAATTGTGTGTTCGCAAAAGGTTGAATACAACAGATTTTCAATAAACTTCCATCATGAACAAAAAAACGCTTAAGGATAAAAATTATACCCTCAGTCCTTTCTTGAAGGAAGATTTCACTCTCATTCATTTCTAAAGCAATGGGGATCACAGAATCGAAAAGAAATTGCTTTGAAGAATTTGAATGATAGAGTTTAAAGTGCCTATACAAGCACTTGGAGGAACCACCATTGCCACACCCAAGAAATGGACAAAAACAAGGCTGATAAACGCATTTGTTGTCGTGATCAAGTTTCTTACTATAACATACTGTCTCCTTGCATCCGTACTTCAGATTTCGACAAGAAATTTTGAGTGATTCAAGAACCTTTTCCATGGCTCTGCAACGGTTTTGCCCAATTGGCAGAGAGCATTTTCTACATACGTTATCGTACATGTCACAACAGAATGCACATTGTATGTGCCCATTCATGCACTATATTAAAACCCAGAAAAAATGAAACATATTAGAGAAATTGTTGATGTTTATTCAAAACGAAATACGCACGCAGTAGATATAAGAAAATAAAAGGAAAAAACCTGGAAGACTGGGGGGCTGAGGGGGTCACGACACACGGGGCAATTCAGCACTTTAGGGTCCGATAAGATCACAGAAAGCTGCCCCTCTTTTTCCACTTCTTCTTGTTCTTGAGAGTCCACATATTGTTTTTCTTGTAGGGTTCCTTTTTTTTGTAGTTTCTTCGAATTCGTTTCTTCCCTGTTGGTTGAGTAGCGGCAGAGGTGGTGGCGCGTGCAGCCGAAGTCTTGGGGTAGGGGAGGTAGAGGTGAATCGAGGTTTCTTGGTGGAGGTTCCAGAGTACTGGCTACGGCGGCCGTGATAGAGGTATTCATTCTCGCTGACTCCATCTTCATATCCACTACTGTTAGAGGTTCGGCTGTTCACGGAAACGGATCTTTCTTCACCTCCGGATCCACCCACATAGGGACTCGCCATTTTTCTTTAGATGTAGAACTGAAAATGAGAGAGTGAGAGATGAAGAAGGACGGAATTGGCGCAGATGAGACCAACTTTTAATTTTTCGCGCAAACATCTCTAATATTTCACTTAATGGTGCAATTTGATCCCTCTAGATGGTTTCAATACTATTTGACTTTTTAAAAATGTCAAATTTTTTATACAAAAAGTTTAAAATGTCATTGCTTTTATTGAATAAATAAAACAAAATGAGTAAAAATGAAAATTAAAAAAATATAAGATTAAAAAAGCCAACTCATCTTGTTAATTAATCTCACATTACAATATAATCTAATGCAACTTAAAAGATTGTGCCATATGAGCAAATTATAACATGTTCGAAAAGATTATCTCCAGTACAAGTTGATAGGGACTCTGTCAAGATCAAGATGATGGGATATAGGAAAAATAGAATTTTCCTTATAGCTCTTTTAGAAAAGTTAAGTCAACAAAATTTAAAGCTCTTTTAGACAATTTGATTTGAAATATCTTCTATTTTACTTGTATGACAAAAATTTTAAAGCAAATAACAGTTGTATTTGAGATCCTTTTATTACAGATTGATTGCTAAAATGAGTTTTTTTTTTTTTTTTTGTCATATATTTTTAATATTTCTTTTTTACATATTTTATTTTAATTTATTTAACTAAAAGTAATGACATTTTAGTCTATGCCCTTGTTTGATCCACATTATTTTGAAAATATATCTCTCTATCTGTTCTTTTGAATCACACATTCTTGAATAAAATAAAATTACACGTAAATTCAAAAATCTTCCTTATTTTTCAACCACGCATTCTCTATCGATATATTATTCCAAAATGCATTCTTAATACAAAAATGGGACTCAAACAAGTTCTTATTACCAAAAAATTAAATCATTTTAACGGTCAATCGGATGAAAACCATCCAAAATGAACAATTCCACCAATTAACTGGAAACATAATGATGCTCGCTTCAAGATTTAAAGATTAGGGACCATTTGCTAGCAACCACAAATGTTAGGGACCACTTTTGGTTAAAAAGTTGTGAATCCCATAAAACATGTGATTAAAAATAATTGTTGACTTCGATTTCGATTAAAATCTGAAATCCATACCAAACAGAGACTAGATTAACAAACAAATTATATGACAGATTATTCCCACCGAATTTGAGGATAATACCAAATCAAAAACAAATCTTTTCCTACTAAAATTTACAATGGATAAATTAGCCTCAAATATTAACATGGAGGTCCATCAATAGCATTTATCTACAGTCAAAGTCAATGATAACCAGTAAATTTAGAAACATCATCATCTTCGATTACTTTAGGGAGATTCGAGGGGACTCCATATGATAACTTCCAACTTCAGCTCACCACTGCAACCAATAAAATCATTTGGAACCAGAAGATATTTTTTCACAGGAGGCTGTGCAATCCATTTTGGCATGTTATCTGCAACTGACTCTAGTTTGATTGAGCTCTCTCCATCTTTTGATGTAAGAGTATAAGAGTATCTTCTCTTGGTTGAACATGGTCCGACACAAACAACATTGAATAAACTTCCAAGATGATCGATTGAGCGATTAAGGATAAAAAGTGTCCCTTCAGTCTTTTCTTGAAGAAAGAGTTGTTTCTGATGTTTGTCCAAGGAAATGGAGACAATAAGACTGAAATGAAATCGCAGGGAACAATTTGAATGTTTCATCTCAAAATGCGTATACAAGCCTTTGGAGGAGCCAACATAGTTACAGGCAACACGAGGACATGAACAAGGCATATAAATGCATGCTTTCTCATGATCAAGCTTATAACTGTAACGTATTGTCTGCTTGCAGCCGTAGTCCGCATTTTGACAAGAGATTTTGACTGATTCAACAATCTTTTCGATGGCCCTGCAACGGTTGTAACCAATCGGCAAAGAGCAATTTCCACATCTGTTTAACATCTTGGTGCAGCATGGTGCACATGCTATATGCCCATTCTCACACTAGATTAAAATTTAGAAAAATTAAACAGATTAGAACAGTTTTCTCTGCACTCTTGTCCCGTACCTTGAAAGTACATATTCTGTTTCTTAGTAACACATGGGGAACAAGGGAAAATTCTGATGTTGCCAAACAAATTGCACCTTAACCCCTTTCATAAGCAATGCTACATTTTTACTCTTTGTCCAAGATACACCATCTATGATCAAAAAAGAGAACAAAGACATCAAGTCTAACTCACACAGGCGTTTATGCCCAGCTGACTTTTCGAATTGCATAACCTGGCCATTTTTCCATATCAGAGGAGTGATATGGTGAAATTGTGATACTATCCTAGTTAGTAGGCGAGCTTCAAGAGATAGGTACCATGACAAACATATCGAAATAATCATGGAAAAACAATTCTAAGTATGTACAACTAGTCAAGATGAATAGGAAGACATTAATGTTCTATCAAATGCATGGGGAGATAGACGACAAGAGTTGTTGCCTTTCAATCTATAACCTGGTTCTAAGCATGAGTAACTAGTCAGAACAACTTCTGTTTGTTGATGATTGAAATATTAAGGTTATTTTAAGAAATAACAATTTCTCCCTGATAACTTAATAATATCTTCCGATTTCTCAACAATTTCTGCTGCCACCGAGCCCCACTCTGTTGTTGACTTCACCTCATCTCCAATTACCTTGTTTCACCCACCATGGTAAGTGACCAGGTCATGCTTCTTATTTTTAACCACTTTGAAATATTGGCAGGATGAGAACGAGGGAGTGGAACATTATTTGGGAGGATATAACAGAGTTTTAGCTGCCATAAGAATGGGAAAATTGGAGATGGAAAGACGTCTTTTGTTAGTCTGTCAAGAGGAAAGTGTCTTTCACAATCAAAGAATTATCCACTATTTTTCAGAAATTCAAAATTGCGGAATATTCCAAGCCAATCAATATGAATCACCACGAACTTATAATGTGGTAGTTGAGGCGTATGGTATTGTATACAGCAACATACTTGTCAAGCAATGACAAATCTTACACATTTGCTCTCAAATGATCGTAGTTTAATTAAATAAGCAAATGTTGTAAGTAAAACCAACTTTTAAATATTTTATTACTAAGTTTAAAACAAGTGTCTACTTAAAAGTTACTAAGCTTAAAACAAACGTCTACTTAAAAGTTAAATCATGACAATCAATTAGTATCAACATAACTCCATATACATGTGTAGGGAAGCAAATATATCCTTACATCAGCATGCTTTAGAGCATGAACCCCAGTTCAATTTGGTCCAAATGGATATTCAAAATCAACAACCATTTAAATTCAATGTACATATACTCTTTACAGCCTAATTCCAAATTAGCATAGGCCAAACATTCATCAAGCACCATCTGGCCCATGTACCTTAGGAAAGTCTTTACCAATCAAGCGCTAAGCTTTCAGAAGCTTCCAGTCTGGGTGACTTCGAGGGAAACTTGCTTCACTCACAAACAGGCTATGTATACCAGTTTCTGTATGTTTATTCCATGAATGATTAACTTATTCTAAACAGATACCAAGATGATCTACAAATTTGAAATGCTCCAGTACTCTAATTATTGAACACCTACTAAAAAATTAACCAATTGGGATTTCCACAGGTCTTCCCTCGTCCAACATGAGGCAGTACTGCCAAATTTTTTTAAACTGACGCATATGTGAAACACTATGGTATTCCCCACACAACAATTCAAAATAATAGATGCTCGTGGCAGAGAAATAACACATTTACTTAATCAAACAGGCATGACCCCGAAAAATTTACAATGTCTTACTGAAATGATTTCATATGGCAATCCAATAGAAAAATCCACCATGTTTTTTGCAACTAAATCCCAACGAGTTAAGTAACCATTCAGAATCAAGAAAAAAGTAGCAGGAAGATTACAGTAATTGGAAAGCCAAGACACGCTCAAAGATAAAACACAGAAGCAATCATATGCACACACAAATAAAGAGGAGGAAATAAGGGGAAAACCTGAAAGATGGGAAGCGTGAGGGGCTCAAGACAAATGGGGCAATCAAGCACATCAGGGTCCGATAAGATCACAGAAAGCTGCCCATCTGTTTTCTCTTTATCTGAAGACTCGTGCGCTTCTTCTTTTGTTTCCTCCTCAGGTTCTTCTTCTTCTTCGTCAATGATTCCACCAAAGATTCCATCATCATCAAATATTCGTAGTTTCCCTCTTTGCCGAGGAGCGGCAGAGGTTGTGGCGCATACGGCCTCGTTGGAGGTCGAGAATCGAGGCTTCTTGGTGAAGGTTATAGAGGGTCGAGGTATATTGGTGGAGAATCTAATGGAGTATGTTCCATGTTCGTCTTTCTCTTGATATCCATCATTGGTGGAGGTTTGGCTATTCTCGGAGACGGGTCTTTTGCTGTTAATTGAAACCCTATCTTCTTCGCCTTCCGATCCACCCACAGAAAACCTCACCATTTCCCTTGGTAGAATTTTTATGATAAACGCAGAAATGGAAGTTGCAGTTTTCTGATTACGAGATAATTGCAAGTCAACTACGTATTGTATGTGGAATAGCTGGTGAGCGCCTCGACTGTGTAGGCTCAAGAATCCCCTGTGCTGTGAAAGTAGGTCCCCTCAGTGTATTAAAATCAGTTTTTTTAGTAAATTTTAATAAAAATTGATGAAATCTGTAGATAAAAAGTTATGAATTCATGAAATGTGAGGTTAAATTTAATTGTTAACTTTTATTTTAAATTTAATTTAATTTTAATCTAAACCAAACAGGAACTTAACGGAATTTCAATTGATTTGATGACCTTTTTAGTCGATCAAATTGCAAAATTACTTTAAGCATCACTTGCCATCACCATATATCTTGTCCTATTAAGTTTAAAAGAAGAAAGGAAAATCGCCCTGATGAACATATATTACAATCTTAAAACAACATATCCTATAGAAAGAAAGACACAATTCGAGGTAGATCCACCCTAACCAATATCGTCGACAAGGAAAGGCTAAAATTGCCCAAACAGATATTCCGATCAAAATCAATTTAAGTACATCACAGGTAGATACAATTAGAATAACATATCAATTCAAGTACATCACAAGTAGATACGATTAGAACAACATATCCCATAAAAAGAAAGACAAAATTCGAGGTAGATCCACCCAAATCAATATGGTCGACAAGGAAGGAAAGGCTACTCCATTGGCTATATTTTCTAAGTCTATGCAAAGTAAGTCGATGTAGGTACAAAGTGATCCATGAAAATATTATGTCCTCAAAATATCTTAAAACATACAAAATCACGTGAATGGATCTACTAACAATTCTGTAGACGATAATTCCATGTTACCTAGTCAATGTAGTCATTGCCAATACAAACGAGGATTCATATTTTTGCTTTGTTCTGGAGCTTACTGTAACATCTTGCACCCTATTCATATCATATCCACCAAATTATCATTTTTATCCGGCAACATTGAGAATTATCGGAATCGTGTAAAACTGCTTGTATTTCACCGTTCACTAACTTTTTGATGTGAACTTTAAAATGATTCGAGATAGGGTGGTTATACTGCCACCACAATTTTTATTCGATACACCACATTTTAATTACAGTTAAACTCTTCAATATTTTCTCTTTGTATCAATTATTTTCTTAACATTTTTTAGTCGAATTCTTATCTTTAACATTCTGTTAATTAGTACGTCTCATCATTAATAATGATTTATATCAAAATATTTTATTTTCATGCTTTGAAATAAGGGAAAAAAAATTGTGGTGTGATTATAATTACATTCGAGATACCATGCTTTACTTGGGCTTCTCCCAATCACCTATGCATGGGTCGGCATCAATTTCCTGATTGATGATGGTGGATCCACAGGCTTGGCCCAATGTAGTCCTTTATAGATGTTTCGATAAATAATGAACTTGTGGCAAAGTTTCAAAACTTGTGACTTATTAATTAATTAAATAGGTCATAACTTCTTATCGATCACAATTTATTAAATTAGCAAGTCATGGCTTATTTATGGATTATAATCTATCAAATTTATATGTCATAATTTATTTTTCGGTCACAAATTATCAAATTAAATTGTCACGACCTATTTTTTGATCACAAATTATCAGACGGTAACAAGTGTCGCTGGCACCCATCACAGGCGTGCAGATTGCTGCAACACTGAGCGCTGCTGCTACTATCGTAGCAGCAAAGCGCTGCACAGGAAGAGTGACGTATGCTGACGAGGAAGAGGAAAACGGGGAGGGCGATGGTTGCCGATGTTCATTGGTTTGGGACTGTGGGAATGGATGTGATGGCCGGCAATTTGGGACCGTGGGAAAATTTTGGGTGGAGGTTTGGGGTAGGGTAGGGTAGGGTAGGGTGGGGTGAGAATGGGTACACCTAATTTTCAAAAGAAAAAAGTTGCACCTATTGTTGAAATGAGTTGTTAAATAGGTGTGGATGTAATTTCCTCCACATCATTTTCCTCCCAATACTTTATCTTTTTTATCTAAAGAAGCTGGCCATTTCGTGTTTTCTTTAGGAAAGAGATTCATAATTACAAATGTTTCAAAATACAATTTTATAAATAACGAACTCATGAAAATATAAATAAAAAATTTACATTTTGTGATATTTGATAAAATATTTTGACCTATAATTTAAGTAAACATGTCGAAATCACAATAAAACAAAATGTATGATCACGATTACATACTAATCACAAATCACACTAGGCCTGAGCATTTTAATCGAAACCGAACCTCTCGAACCGGAATAGGTTCCAAAAAAAATAAAGTAGGAACCATAACCAAAAATCGAAAATCGAGAACCGATGGGTCCGGATCGATTTTTGGTTTTTAAACTAGAACCGTGGATACCTGAATGGAACTGATATTCTTATTAATTTTTTTTTTTTTACAATTTATAGGCTGAGTAAGAAGAATACAAAATCTAAAATTCTAATTTGGATAGTAATTTGTATAGAACTCTATATTTAATCCCCATAAGTCTCTGTTTGATGGTCATTATTTAGGAAAAATAATATTTTGAATAATAATTTGTAAGAGAATAAGTGGTTAAAAAATAGAAAAAAAAAATTTAGATTTATGTGCAGAATATTTTATTGTGTGAATGTGAAGTTGAAAATGAGTACGTAGAAAAAATAGTTTAAACAATGACCATCAAACACGTGCTAAATCAAAAATGGCTTCTACTTTTTTGCATCTCGTCTCATATCAAATTATTGCATTTTAGATGCAAGTACATGTTAATCCTTGTAATTTGGGCTTTCTATGAATCAAAAGTTAAAGTTGTGGCGTAAGTTAATGAATCAAAGCGTTCATCCTTTAATTCGAGTTTTTTATTTTCTTGCATTGTTTACAAACTTAAGTGATTTTTTTTATAGAACGCATGGCTATTGAATTTGATATATTTATAGCTTACGTTATAATCATGTAAAACTGCACTTTTGAATGGTGATGTAGATGAAGAAATATATATAGAACAACCAGAAGAATTTAAAGTCAAAGGACAAGAATATAGAGTATGTAAATTAATAAAGACATTATATGGACTAAAGCAAGCTCCTTAACAGTGGCATGAGAAGTTCAATAGAATTATACTAAATTATGGATTTAAAATTAATGCACATGACAATTGTGTATATTGCAAAGAAGATAACAACGAGCATATGATACTTTGTTTATATGTAGATGACATATTAATATTTGGGACAAATTTAAGATTTGTTAATGATGTGAAGAGTTATTTGTCCAAGAATTTTGAAATGAAAGATTTGGGAGAAGCTCATATAATTTTAGCAAAGAAATTAAGGAAAACATTTGAAGGAATTTCACTAAATCAGTCTAGTGCTATTAAAAAGATGTTGGAAAAGTTTGGGCATTATGATAGTAAGCCAGTTTCTACTCCATATGATTCGAATGTGTACTTGAAAAAGAATTTAGGTGAACCAGTTTCGCAATTTGAGAATTCTCAAATTATTGGATCTTTATTACAAATAGGACAAGACCTGATATAACATTTGTTATTGGGAGACTTAGTAGATATACTAACAATCCAAGTAAAGAACATTGGAATGCTCTAGAGAGAGTGCTTAAATATCTCCAAGGTACATTAGATTATTCTATAAGTTATAGAAATTTTCCAAATGTTATTAAAGGATATAGCGATGCAAACTTGATAACTGATAATGTAGATATTAAGCCTACTACTGGATATGTGTTCATGCTAGATGGTGCAGCCATATCTTGGGGTTCAAAACGACAAACAATTATCTCTAGAAGTACGTTAAGAGTCGGAGTTAATAGCATTGGACACAACATGTACTAACGCTGAGTGGCTTAGAGATTTATTATTAGATATACCATTAATAAGGAAGTCAATTCCAACTATTTCAATACATTGTGATTGTAAAGCAGTAATAAAACTTGTAAATTAATCTCACTCAAATAAGAAGATGAATAGACATATTCAAGCAAGACTTCAGTCAGTTAAGGCATTACTTAAGAGAAATGTAATTTCTCTCAATTTCGTGAGATCTGAAAAGAATTTATCAGACAACTTAATCAGACCTTTACCCAAAAGGGTGTTAATGAATCATTGAGGAAGATGGGCTTAAGCCCGTAAAGGAGTTACCTCCGGGAGTAACCCAACCTTTGTGATTGGAGATCCCATGAAGAAAGTTCAATGTGGTAGGAACAATCCGCACTGCGTGACTCGTAATAGCACTATATTATTTGTGATCATCCCCATGATGATAGTGCTATGATTGTGATGTTAGAAAGGGTTTAACCATAAATGAGTACCGATGCGAGACGCTAGGTACGGGTCAAACTCACCTATGTAAGAGTTGTCATAAGCCGTGGCTATGGGATTGGTCTATTCCCTAGAGACTCTTACTACAATCAAGATAAGAGAGCGTGGCCATTAACAGCGCTACTCGCTATGAACTGAGCCTAAGTCGATACTGTGTGTGGAACAATTGAAGTTTGGCCAAAGGGACCTAATTTAAGGCTTAGTCCATTATGGCTTCCTCAAATGGAAATTTTTATCACTAGGTGAGGTTCAAGTCCAAAAGACACCTACACCTACACCTACACCTACACCTATTACGTAATATAATATTGCCACTATATACATATATATAATTATTTTGAAAGTTCGAAACTTGTTGGGGTTGTTGAAAATAAGTTTAAAACTTTTAAATTGAAAATTAAAATTTCAATTTCTTGTATTTTAATTTTCAGATTCAATACAAAATTTAATCTCATTATTATATTTGTAACTTATATTTAATTTGATTAATTTTCATTATCTGAGTATTGAATTTTTTTACTATATTTTTGTTGATATTATTATTTCTTCAATACATGAAGGAAGATATTTTAAAAATATCAACCGACTACAAAAATATTCATGGAGTCAACTGCTATTGACGGTTTCTCCTCATTGAGTAGGTTTGCAGGTTTTTTTAATTTTTTATATTTATAATAAATACTGGTATCAATTAAGTCAATAAAGACGGTCAAATTTTGGTGTGGGAANTGTGGTCGTGCCCATAGAAGGAGAACCGACTGCGAGCTATAAGAGCTTTATTTTAGAGTCGTGCAGTGCCGAAAGTACCCGCGCAAAGGAGAGGCCACACGACTTTAGGACGGCGTTTATCGCAACTCTCTTAGACTAACTTTTCTAACTCTATTATCATATTTATATTATTTGATTCATGCTTATAGTTAATAATTTGTTACACAAATCACATAATTTTTACAACACATAAATCTCCAAATCTATAACTATAAATCAAAACAAAATCGTAATTTTATCAGTGACTAACCACTGCAGAAAACTCTTCTAATTTCTTCCTCAAATTTTCTACTCCCAAGCGAAAAGCCAGGATCATTTTAATAAATAAATTTTGGACAAAACTATCAGCTAATTTCTATTAAGCGAACTTCAAAATTATTCAGATCATCATATGGTATTGTATCAACAACTGGAAATGTTGTCATCTGAAGTCATAAACACACTCTGCCACCACGCTTTTCACAAATGTGAAGTAATCAAAGACAGGTCTCCCCTTTAAAATAGTTTTTTTTTTTGCTTAAGAAGGTTTTAATTCTCCATGTCTCGTTATTTGCCCACAGGATTTTGTTAATTCAAAATAAGAAAAAATTTACGAACTGTTAATGCTTTCAATATATGAAAATTTTCTAGAATCATATAAAATTTCACTCAAACCAATTCCTACTCTTTGAACAACTCACAGAGAGAACAAAAAAGTTAGGTACAATTTAATTTACCTCACACTTTGAGTCAAAATCCCAACACTCCATGCATGCACATAAGCAAGAGATGTCGTTACGCAACAAAACCGTTAAAATTACTAAAGAAAACATAAAGAGTAATACCCAGCGAATTCTTTCCTTGATGCAATTGTTTTCCCTAGGAACCTAAGCGTGAACTGTTGCACAAGTAATTATTCTTTCAAAGCAAAAGCAAAATGCCATCATAATTGCCTTGCACATGTAATTATTCCTTTAAAGCAACTTCAAAATGCCATCAGAATTGCATTTCAAGCTTCCAAGCTGATATACTTCATTAGCGGCGCAAAATCCGAATTTGCACGTGTACAGGAAACAAACTAAAAAACACGACTTCCACAAAAAAAAAAAAAAAAATGTGTCTACGCATAGGCATGTCTCCAGTTTTATATAAAACGTACTTTCTACATTCATTTTCAATCACCACTTGTTCTTGAAAAAGCACAGCCAGACAGCAAAATCTCTGGAAATTTATTACAATAGCATCTATATGGAGGCAACTACTTTCTTGACTTGCCCTACTTTACACAGAAAGCGTGCTTTGAGTATACTTCCGTCTCAGTACCAGAGAAGAAATTATGGAATTACAATCACAAAAGTTGTCAATGAAAAGAAAGGCGACGACAAGGAAAAATCTGTTGATAAAAATATGATCTTTCTGCGAATGCGCATCAAGAAAATAAAGATGTTATTGGGAAGTAGTAGCAGCCAGGATATGTCTAAGTCGAAGGAGATGCCTAATTCGAATTGGAAAGAATGGGAGAAGAAGTACTGTAGACATTACCAGAGAGATATCTGTGAAGGTGTAGGGTTATTGCAGTCTTATTTGATGAATACAAGGCCTAGTGTGGCTTTAGGAATGTTAACGTTAATTGCCTTGAGTTGAGTGTACCATTGTCGACATCTGTTGTCTTGATCAATGTCTTGAAGGTGGCTAAGGGATTACTAGCTGGGTCTCATGTATCCATAGACATTGATTTTTAAGTAATGCTATTTGTACATCATTGTATGCAAATTGATGTACAAATTGATAATGTGAAAAAGAGAGAGGAAAAAAAAAGGAAATGAAAAAAAAAGTTAGTTAATAAAATTCAGATCATCAACTTGGACACAATGATGTACAAAGAGCGTTACTGTTGATTTTTAGTGAATAGGATTTAAAATGTGTGTTTGATTCAACTATATAATATACAATTTTCAATAAAAAATAAATAAATAAAATTGGAGAGCCACTCAGTAGGCGAGCCGACTGGCTCAACTCCCTCCATTTAAAACACCTCTATTTGGAACAGACCCGTATTATAGAGGCCTTATCAAGCCGCCAACAAGCCTATAATTGAAAAGAAAAGAAAAAGATTGCGAGTAAATGTAGTTTAGACTTCCCAGTCAAAGAGTCCAAGTTATTAAACCACGTAAAATTAGATGAGGATAATTCTAAACGATGAGGACCACGTAGGTCATGTTCGTGTAGCACTTTTTAATTTTTTAACAAATATTACTCAATTTTATTAAATATACCTTATCAATGTAGATTAAAAGTTATTCATGAATGAAAATAATTTGTGGATGAAAGTGCGTAAATATCTAAAATAATTTCAAGAGCGGCATTCTGGTTTCTGCATTCATTCTTATATATTTTAATATTTAACATATGACAGATAATCAAACTCAATGCATTTATATTTTATAAGAAAAAGGAAAGTCTGTAGATTCTCATAATAGTCAAATTGAAAAAATATTTTTATTTTTGTTTTTTTTCCTTCCTTCTTTAATCTTTATAAAAGATATTCTAAGCATTTCTCCTTGCGGGCTCCACTACAAAGGGTATGTTGAAGGTAAAAAATGATGTAGCACCTTTTAATAATAGGGATTTCAATGAATAAAAATTGAATTTCACAATGCTTAGTGAGTTCAGAACAAGTTTGGCTACAACATTTTTTTTTTAGGGTGCGTGATTGATTGGTTGTGAGATGGCTTTGATTATTGATGGAGAAGGGCAACAATTAGGGTGCAATGATGGCCTAGGATTGATCTTCGATCTTAGGCTATCTTTTCAACAAATCTAATTGACCCGTGAGAACAATTGGACCCGATACAAAAAACGCGCGTTTTTTTGTAACGACTCGACCTCACGTCGGAGTCGTTATCACATCATACGTATTGTCCGCTTTGGGAGAGCCTAGACCCATCTTACCCCTCACGGCTTTCTGACGCCTCCCTCAGAATTCGAACTCAAAACCTCCATCATATGAGAGATTTAAGTTGAATCCTGATACCAATTGACTTTTTGACTTTAATTACAACTCTATAATTATGATTTTGAAAACGAAACTAACCAATACGATTTGAACCTAACATACACCATCAATGTCATATGTCCTTCGAAGTGTAATAGTTTGTAATAATCTAATTCTTGGTACAACATGGTAGGCAGTAGAAAAAGCAAGGGTTATGCCATTTGTACACTCCCTCCTTACGCTATGAATTACATTTGTTGTGTTGTCAAAAAAGATTGGTTGAAAAAAATTGTTATTATTTTTTAAATTGTCCAATTAAATGATGTCATGTTGCAGAGTGTAAGAAATGATGTAAGAGATGATGCACAACAAGCACGATTTAAAAAAAAAAAAGAATAATATTACTAATATAATAGAGAGGATCTATGACAAGCAAGAGAAAATGACATCTGAACTTCCAAATTAGAACATTGCATGTGCGCCCCCTCGCTGCAAATTACTGCTAATCTACCAATTTTTCTTTTTCTTTATTATGTTGAATATCCTTTGTTACATAATACGACTGTTGGTGATAATTTTCAATGAACTAAACGGACAGTGACACTTTTAATTTCACGTTTACTTTTCAATTTAAGATTTAAAAACTCTTTACATCCTAAGTTTGGATTAATACTCCTAATTCATCTTATTATTTCTATTCTCTCTACTACCCACGTTCATAATCTATATCGATTTCTTTTTCGATGAATTAGTCTTCAAAACCCGAGTAAAGTTAATATCTTCAAGTTTTCTCAATTTATTTGTTATTTTTTAGAACATTTTACAAATACTAGTGTTGGCCGTGCGTTGCACGACCCGACGTCAAGTGTATGTATTGGTAATGGTTATGTTGGGACAATTTTGAATCT
>CAIGRT010139048.1:0-19329 GCA_903798405.1 Fraxinus platypoda
ACGATTTAAGATTCAGTCATACGTAATTTGTATCTCACAATCACAACTCCTTGTGATTAACAAATCACCGAGTCTTGAATCTACGGATTCTATTATTTAATTTATTAAAATATTAATTCAATTAAATAATAGATATTGCCATACATATGCATCAATTATATATATATTCAAAGTGTTTATGTCCAAAGTTGATTAAACCTAGGGCATAACACTTTCAGGAATATGGATATAAAAAGGATAAAAAGCATTGGTCATGAAGCATTGAAGATGGATCAAAGTTCGGTGTAACAGCCACCTCTAGTGCGGTCACACCACTATCAGGTGGTAGTGCCATGGCACATCCCGAAAGGGCAAAATTTCTACCTTATATAGCATGGCCTCGCCACACTCTGACGACATGCCATGCTATGTATCAGGAGTATACATCTCCTTCCTATACGTTTCTTATTCAAAATTCAAAATTGTTTAGTTGTGACAGCGTAATATATTAGTCTACGAGGTGGTTATGATGAGTTGCAACTCTATGAAGAGGTGTAACGCAAATCTATAATTATATTAAAGGTTTTTTTAATCATATACATGAAATAAAGAATGTTCAATTTCTTTCTAATTTTCCTCTACTAAACTTGCATAATGTTCGTTATTCTTCACTCCAAACTTCTTTCTTTCTTCTTGGTACTAACCGTTTGATTTTCCACAAGTGTACGGTATCGCGAACAAGTAATAAAGTGATAATAAAGTATTGTTCACACGAGGACTATGTACTTAATATAATATCAATTAATGTTAACTTTAATCGAATAGCCAATTTTGTCAAAGAACATATTCTGAATTAACTAATTATTCTATTGAGCAATTTATAAAGCTTTTGTAAATTTTAATGTGATATTACTATGACCTTGAATCTTTCTTATTAATCCGTTTCAATTCAAATCAATAACATTACAATATGTGCATATTTTTGTTGATCAATGTTCTTAAGTTAATTAAAAGCATCTTTCGATATGAAGTAAATATATCTTCTCATGTGATCTTTCTATATCTCTATGAATGAATTAAACATGAAAGCATGTATTAAAAATACTAGAACATCTATAGAAATCATGCAAAACATAGTGGTATATCTCTATTACCTATTGAACTTTACAATAATTATTATAAAGTGCTATCTATCCTATTGGTTCTCCCGAAATCAATAAAATTCACAATTAATCCAATTGGTGATCAAGTAATGGAAAAGTCATTAAATCCTAACAATCATCCAAGAATAAACACGTATTCAATGTCAAATTCGAATTTATATTAAAACATCATAATAAGGGTTCATTAATGTCTTAATAATTCAAACCCTAGCCTAGCATTACAAAATCATAAGAAAATATGTTTAATTGAAAGAACATAACCTAGATTTTAGATTGATGAAGGAGAAAAAATGGATCCTAAAATCTTGAATCTCTTCAATAGTTTCTTGATAAATCTCCAATATATCGTGTTGTTGTCTTTCCAAAAATTAAGGTTGGAACTCCAATTTTTTGAAAACTTATAATTGTTGCCCTTTAATTCTCACAAGAACAATAGATTGGTCTCTTTTTGATGATGTTAATTGATAAATTTTGGTGTATGAGATGTATGTGAAAGGTGAAACCATTGTATTCTGTTATTAGGTATTTATAGGAGTTGAAATTGGTTAAAAATCACTTCTAAACTGGTTTCCAAAAGAGTTCCAATTGAATAAGGAAAGTTGCCTTCGCGAGCGGATTTTTTGTCTTTGCACAGTAGTCAGTATTTTGGTCATAGATTTCTCTCTCGATATCCGATTTAGGCTATTCAAAGTGATTTGAAAAGATAACTCAAAGGGCTATAACTTTTAATGATTTATACTTCTTTCAATTTGGATGTTTACTATGCCAAAAATGGGTCTTAATCTTCGGCTAAAATTTCGAAATATATCTTGTTTGAATTGGAAATTAATTTTGATAATATTTTGATCATATTCCATTCCTTTTAAAGTTCCAATTACATCCAATTGTCTCCCAACAATCTTCAAAGTATCTTCTTGTGGTCCGAATCAACTATTGAGTATTTACAATTTGGTCCTCAAACTTTGGATTTTGCCATTTTCGCTATTTTTGCATTCTTTTATCCAATTATTCATCCAAAGCCTATTGTCTTCAACCAATTAGCTTCCAACTCTTTCAAATCCCAATTTAGCCTTCCGAACCGGCTTTTGGATATTTGCAATTTGGTCCCTAAACTTTCATTTTCTTTCATTTTGGTCCCTTTTCCTTATTTCTTCCCAATTCCACTACACTCATCATGTTATCCTGCAAAACATAAATTGCATAGAATTAAGCCATATTCTAACATATTAACCAACAATTTTCCATGTTTTGACAGTAAAATAAGTGTGTAAAAACGCACTTATCAGGTGCCAAATGAAAACAATGAGTTGATTCCTACGTACATAGTCACGGGTTGGGGAGTTTGCATCGACTATCGTAAACTTTCATAGATGTTAGAGAGACTCGCTAGACATTCACAGTATTGCTTTCTGGATGGGTATTCGGGGTATGACCAGATTCCTATAGCACCAGAAGATCAGGAGAAGACCACATTTACTTGTCCTTATGACAACATACAGAAGAATGCAGCTTGGATTGTGTAACGCTCCAGCTACTTTTCAGATGTGCAAGATGTCAATCTTTTTAGACGTGGTGGGGAGTATCATTGAAGCATTCGTGAATGATTTTTCCATATTTGGGTCATCATTCACTGAGTGCTTGGGTCACTTAAGATTGGTGTTGCAGTTATGTGAAGAAATCAATCTTGTACTTAAACTGGGAAAAGTGTCACTTTATGGTTCAGGAAAGAACTGTTTTGAGGCATTTAATTTCAGCTCGGGGTAATGAAATCGACAAGGCTAAGATACAAGTGATTAAGAAGCTACCTCCTCCTACTTCAATAAAAGGGATAAGAAGTTTCTTGGGATATGCTGGTCTCTATCGGCGTTTCATCAATGACTTTTCAAAAATAACCAAGCCTCTTTGCTATTTATTGGAAAAGAACGTGCCTTTTAACTTTTCAGAGAAGTGTCTTGCAACTTCGACACATTGAAAGAAAGTTGGTCACAGCCCCTATATTAGCTTCACATGACTGGAATTTGCCATTTGAATTAAGAGTTATGCTAGATGTACACAATAAAATATTCGTGGGCCCCCCTCCATGTGAGGGGGGTGTAATCCATTATGTAAACCACCGGGTGTACATCTAGCATAATTCTTGAATTAATGTGTGATGCAAGTGATTATGCAATTGGAGCAATTTTGGAATAGCGTTAGAATAAAGTTTTGCATGTTATTCAGCATTCAAGTATTTGCTCAGTAAGAAGGATGCAAAAGCCAAGACTCGTACGATGGGTGCTTCTACTACAGGAATTTGTATTGGAAATTAGGGATAAAAAAGGATGTGAGAATTTAGTAGCAGACCATTTTTTCTTATTTGGAGCAACAAGAAGATGATTCTAACGAGGAAATTAAAGAGGTATTTCCAGATGAGACCCTTTTTTAGATCGAGTCAGCACTTTGGTACGCAAATTATGTCAATTATTTGGCCAGTTCTATTATTCCTCCGTAGTATTCTACTCAACAGAAAAAGAAATTCTTCAGTGATCTAAAGCACTACTTTTGGGACGATTCGTTTCTCTATAGACGAGGTCCTGATCAAATCATTCATTGTTGTGTGCCGAAAGAAGAACATAAGCATTTATTAGTTCATGTCACTCTTTTCCATATGGAGGTCACTTCGCAGCAACCAAAACAACAGCTAATGTCTTACAATCAAGTTTTTATTGGCCAACTATGTTTAACGATGCTTACGAACTAGTAAAGAAGTGTGATAAATGCTCTGGATGGGAAACATCTCTAGAAAGAATGAAATGCCTTTAAATAGCATATTGGAGGTAGAAATTTCCGATTAGACTTCATGGGACCATTCCCGTCTTCATATGGTCAACAATATATCTTGATGGATGTGGATTATGTATCTAAATTGGTTGAGGCTGTGACATCATCTACAAATGTGTGACTCAATTCCTAAAAACTAATATCTTTTCTAGGTATGGTACTTCACGGTTTATAATAAGTGATGGTGGGAAACACTTTTGTAACTGCTCATTCTTAGCTTTATACGGGGTCAAACATCGGGTTGTAATGCCTTATCATCCACAGACTAGTGGACAAGATGAGATCTCCAACAGGGAGTTAAAGAAAATACTAGAGGTTAATACATAGAAGCTAGATGATGCAGTTTGGACATACCACATTGCATTTAAAACTCCTATCAGGATGTCTTATCGATTTGTGTTCGAAAAAGCAAGCAACTTATCGTTGAACTTGAGCACAAGGCATATGGGCAACCTACATGCTAAATTTTGATATGAAGGCAACCTGTAAAAAGAGACTCTTTCAACTGAACGAGCTTGATGAGTTTAGGTTGGGAGCTTATGAGAATGAAAAAGTTGTACATGAAAAAAAACTAAAAGATGGCATGATAGGCACATTATAGAAAAAGAGTTCAAGGTTTGTCAACAGGTGCTCATGTTCAATTCTTGCCTTAAGCTCTTTCCAGGCAAGCTAAGATCGTGGTGGTCTGGTCATTCACTATTGTAGTTGTCCATATGGCACAGTTAAGGTGGTATCCCAAGATCATCAATGAAGGTTCAAAATCAATGGGCAAATGTTGAAAGCTTATTGGGGAGGTGACTACTCCAATGAGAAGACAATTCTGCCACTTGAGGATCCAAAATAGCCTAAACGACAAAATCAAGTTAAAGATTATAAACAAGTGCTCATTAGGAGGCACCCCAATACTCTTCCATTTTATTTAGTAAGTTTTCATGCATTAGTTTGGATTCTTTTTTTTTTTTTTTTTTTTCATGTTTTTGTGTTTTTAAATTAGTTTTGGCATCTTCATCCATACATTAGGATAGTTGATTATTTGTGCAATTCATAAAGTTCACGCATTGTTTGCATCAAGTCTGGGGCTTCAATAGAGGAAATATGTGATTTTGTGTGTATTTGAGGTCCAAAAAAATTGAAGCCTGCGCTCTTGTGGCTTCGCGGGGCCACCATAAAACTCACAGGGGCTAAATTTACAAAGCCGCATGAGTGTGTGACTCAAAAAGCCGCCCTTGCGCACGGTTGATTGTAGGGTGGGTTTTTAAAACCCACGCGATACACATTACACAAACGCACAAGCCAGCTGCTTCCCCTCCAAGTTTTTCTTCAATTTTTCTACTGAATCATCCAATTTCTTCCAAAATTCACGTGGGCTTTGAAGATTTAATACATTCCAACATCATTCATCCACTATTTCACAATTCCATCCACAAAATTTCAAGAAATCAAGGGTAAGATGGCTAAACTTTGAAAATTCGAATTTTTTTTTTTTTTGCTATTTTTCTTAAATTCTTGCAAATTGTTGAGTATTTTTCAAGTTTTGTTGGAGTGTGGGCATAGATAGATGATGGATTTGTTGTGGAATGTTTGGATTTAACATAGGATAAACAGGAAATTTTACCTCCGTTTCAAATATTATGCATGAAAAGTGTTCTATAGATTGTCCCAAAGGCATTTTTGTTTGAATTTTGGCATGATTTTGTATGACACGTAGAATATACACACAACATGCACATGTAGTTGCATCTATCACATTGCATGAATTGAATGAAAATTGAGTGGAACTCAAAATTCAACCTACATCCCCCTGCGTCCCTGTCCGCGGCCTTGTTTGCATCCCCTACTTGCGACCCCCGTTTTCTTATCATTTGAAGTTCACATTGCTTATTATTGGTTTGAAATCTTAAGTTCGGAGTCGATTTTTGAAAATGAGTGCATTGCACAAATCATAAAAGAAAAATATAGAAAAAAATAATAAATATGGGGTGTTGTCTTATTTTGAAGCTTCTCTTTAGCCTTTATGACTCAAGTAATTAAGCCTGCAAAAGTATCTAAAAACTTGGTGCCCTGTAGTCATCTGACTTGGGAGTCATGAGCCGAAAGCTTGCTACAAGAATCATTTAGAAATTGCTACATGTCTTGGTTAAGCCCTAAACACTCATTTGAGAGAATTAGACTTTTGACAATGCATCAGTAGTTTAACTGATTCTAAGAGGTTGAAACAATCGAAAATAAAGAGAATCCTCATTTGTTAAAGTGTTAAGCCGAAATTAGTAAAATCTATCCAATCTAAAGAGGGTGAGGATTAATATTATATTAAAATTCAACCTTATATCACATCTTGGGAAAAGAGTGAAAAGTTACGTTCGGGGATGTGTATCTTACGAGCGAATAAAGGAAACATTTGGCCATTGGGGGTCGAGAATTGAATCAATTTATGACTATGTGATGCTTTACACAAATCTTCAGACATACACACATGTCAGTTTTGCATTAAATAGGTAGAGATTGATTCAGCACTGTGATTTTGAAATAGTTTATAGTTTCAATTCTAAAAGTCCAATCCTGAGGCTAAAAGCAAACTATCCAACCAAATTATTTGTGAAAATCTGTGTAGTTAAGCTTTATTTTGTTTGATGACAAACCAATGTTCAAGTTTGAAGGTGTTTGATAAGTGTATTTTATACACTTATATGTGCCGTTAAACTAGAGCAATTATTATTATTTTAAATGAATTGAGGCTTTTGTATATATTTTCTTTGTTAGGTGCATCTTAATGAAAAGCGATGGAATTGGACAAAATGAGCAAAAAATCAAAAGTTTGGGGACCAAAGCTAAGCATTCAATAGTTGATTTGGACCTAATATCGATGATTGGAGAGAGGTTGGAGTCAATTAGACGGATTTGGAAGATGGAGGATCGGGAAGATATGAAAGACCAAAATGACTAAAGAATGAAATTCAGGGACCAAACTGCAATAAATAGAACTTTTCTATAAGGGCACGAGTAGGACAATTCTTTTGCGCGCGCAACAGCCTACAATCGTTTTAGCGAAAGCAAATCCAATGGGGGCACGTGCGTATTGGAACAACTGGCGCGCGAGAGCCATTTCTGGGCCAGAACGGCCCACCTTCCTCATTTGATCCAACTTCTTATGGAAACCAAATTCAACCCATTATTTAACCAGGCAGCGAGAAAGAAGAGGAACACATATCAACACCCTATTTTTCACCCCAAGAAGGAAGCTAGCACAAGATTCAAAAGGCAATTAACACAAGAGATTGAAGATTCAAAATCTGGTTGAAGATTGACGAAGAAGAAATTGATTTTTCACTTTTCAATTATTGTTTTCCATTCTGATTAATGTTTTTCCAAATCTTTTTGTGTGATCTACATAACAACTTGCTAGACTAGTTCTGTTCATGTATTGGATAAAAAGATGAAACGTTTTGTTATTTAAATTTTTTCTTTTCTTGATTAATGTAAATGCATAGTTTTATTATTTGATTGCTTGATCACGAATTAAATATATAGTTTCTTATTGTAGTGTTGGGAGGCTCACAATAGGTCTAGAACACTCCTTTATTAATAAGTGCAATAGATATTAGAAATAATGTTTATAACGTGTGCGATTTTTGATATAATTGTGAAATTGAATGTGTTCTGTTGATTCGAATTTGGACTAGGAATAGATTCGGGTANTCAGACTAGGAATATATTTGGGTCGTGACTAGAATATATTTAATTGGTCTTGGAAAAGAGAATTAATTACAATAGAATTATCGATCGTTAAGAATGCATGAATGATACTAGCTACGTAATTGAGAATTGAAATAAATAATAATAGGTGGATTCGTAATCCAATACACTCATTTCATATACATATAAAATTTGAATTTTACAAAGTTCTGTAGATTAATTTAAAATAAATACAAACCATAAATCTCTTTTGTTCGCTTACTTTGAATCTGATTAGAAACTAATACACTTGATTAAATTTTATTTCTCGTGGGACAATACACGTACTCATCACGTATTACTTGTCAATGATATCATACGCTTGTGGGTTTCGTACGAACAAATAACAAGAGGAAGCTCAAGAACCCACAACAAATCAAGATTCGAGAAGCAATAATCAAGACTAAAGAGCAAGAAGCCAAAATCAAGGTATGCTCCGCACTTATAATTATCTTTGTAATTTGACATGGCGATCTTCGTAATAAAGATAGAGGATTCTTAAAGTTTTTAAGTTTTAGATTCAACATTTGCTTGTATTTTAAGTTTTTTTCTTATCATTCATCGTCATATAACATTTGTTAGAAATGACACTCGAGGAGGAAATGAAGATTAACGGAGTAAGAAATCATCTCCTTATTAACTCTTCATAGTCATTTGGATTCATATAGTTCACTGACCTTCATTTAGCTCTAGTAGTAAAGAAGAAAGAGTGAGAAAAATGATAGGATTAGGAAAATTTGGCATTTACCTGTTTTGTCAAATACAAGTGAATTCTCTATTATTTTATTAGAGGTTTTATGATCAAAACAAGATCCATGGAGAACTAATTTCCCTTTATTTATTTCGCTTTCCATCATAACCCGAAAACTCTAGCTAGCACACCATAAATGAGCCATGGCGGGCATATATTGGTTTACTATGAACAAGAGCTAGTAGAAGAGGCTATCTGTAAAACATACTAACATGCTTCTAACCGAGTTCTAAGTTGCAGAACTTGAAATCCCAAAAACAAGAGGTTGATGAAGCCTTTGTTGCTTGCTTCTTGCACTGCCAAGCACTCCTCTTTTGGTCAAAAACTCGATCACAATGGAATGAGTTTGATATCCACAATCCAAAAACCAACTCAGAGATGTAAATTTGGCAAAATAAAGTCACAACTCATATGTATTTTCACACATTTTTCTATACTAGAATTTTGCATGCTTCTATGGTTTTGGAGGGCTGGGAATTATGTGGAATTTTTGTGTGGTGAAGAGGTTGAGATTCAAATTCAGATTCAAATTCAAACATCAACTCCCTCAATTTCTTCCTCCAAACTATTCCGATACAATTCAGGTTTGGTCAGCCCATATAGGCGATCCATTTTATACCAACATCTCCCATACGGACGTTATGGACTTGACCTTATTCTAATATAACATGAATTATATCTATCTCAAGATCTCCAAGTTCATTGTATAAATGGATTATGTAACCAATGAGTTAATTTAAGAGCGCACAACACTATACACCAGTTAGGGACATATAGAAGCTCTATAAGAGGAAATACACATCTCACTATATCCCAGACATATTTTTTGTCACACCAGTCTGGGTATTTTTTGCTGCTCAATTGATCGAAGAACATATTCAACTTTCTTATCTATATTGTATTCACAATTGTGTCACAAAACCTCAAAAGGTTAACACGATTGTCCGACCGTTGAATACAAGTTTAGGTGTCAGACAAAACAACTTTATTTTCTTACTTGAATCCCGTAATTTCACGCCATCTGATTTTCTAGACATACCTCATCAAATCGAACGAACCATAGTTATTGGCAACATGCTAAAATAGAAATATCGAAATAAAATTTTGGAAAACGGTGAAAAGTCATAATGGTGTATAAGTGAGGTCATATAATCTTAGGAAACTCACACAATGAAGAAGCAGGATCCATTCTTTCATTTATCATTAATCGTTAAAGCACACATGGTATGAAGCACGTGTTACAATGTTTTCTCCCTTTCTTAGAGCGTATTTCTCATTTTACAAATTAAATACTCCGTATAGATCTTAGTTCAAATATTCCTCGATATCTAACCCTAGTCCTCCTTATATTTATTCCTCTAGGCATTCCCAATTGAGAACTCGATTTGGCAATAAAATAGGTCTAATGGATAATAAAATCCATTTCGATTATTTGTTGTAATCTCAACAAAGCGACATGATCAACTATCTCATCTTAGCACACCCTAAAGTGTCTGAGGCGATTGTTCGTGTAAGTGAATCAATCTTAACTTGTTTGACATAAATGTGGATATCAAATAGGTCTTGATTACCAAAAAATATATAAACTCAAAACATTATTAAATCGCAAAATATATGAACGAAGAAATATATGACATAAAACAATAATCTACTAATTACAACAAAATATTACTTAAACATATGGGCTCAAAACATTGTTCATTAATGAACTTATATGTAAAGTTTATTTAGTACATAATTCAAGTTCTTTGCAATTCCATAGATTTAACATGAGTCACAAAGAGGTTTATTAAATGGATCAGCTACCATTTGGTGCGTAGAGAAATATTTTCCAAACTCACTTCTTTATTTCCTAATGTCTCTTACAAAATTATATTTTGTATCAATGTTTTTTTATCTTGCTGTGATACTTGGGATCCTTTGCGTATGTAATAGATGCTCGACTATCACAGTAAATCAATGTAGGTCTCACGTCACCACTATGGACTCTTAGATCTTGAAATAATCTCCTTAACCAAACAGCTTCTTGTAATGTTGAAGCACAAGCTACGAATTTTGCTTCATTGTGTAGACAAGGAAACTCGTCCGTTTCTTGCTACTTCAAGAGATGGCGTCATTATTAAGCAAGAGTGCACATCCTAAAGTTGATTTACAATCATCCCTCTCCACCTCAATTAGCATCTATGTATCATTTTAAGCACAAATCATTCCCTTGAGAGCACATGGAATAACTAGTAGTACCTTTCATGTATCGTAATATCCCCTTAATTGCTTTCCAATGCCCTTTTCTAGGATTATATTGACACTTGTTAACCAGACCAATGACATAACAAATGTCACAACGAGTACACATCGCAGCATACATAAAGCTTCCAATTGCACTGGAGTTTGATACTTTGGACATTTCTTCTTTTTCCACACATGAGAAGATTTAGAGTGTCGCCTTTCGATACAGGACTGTCAATGGGGTTTCAATTCTTTATTTTGAAACGTTCAAGAATCTTCTTTATAAGGCTCTTGTGACGGAGCAAGAAATCTTTTCGAACGATCTCTATGGATTTAATCACCCATGTGTTTCATTTTGAAATTTAAGGATGACCATTTCTTGATGGTTTTAACATACTCCTTATTCCAAGACAATAAGATATCATTTACAAAGAGAGATAAAATTATAAATTTATCGTTGACCTTTTCAAATAAATATAGTGATCTTCGTCCATCATTATAAAATTGTACGAGATAACCACTTTGTCAAATCTTAAGTACCACTATCTAGAAGACTAGTTGAAGCAATAGATTGATCTTTTCAATTTACTTACAAAATTTATTCTCTCAGCCGTTTTAATGAAACCTACTGGTTGTTACATATAGATTTCTTCATCCAATTCTCCACTGAGAAAGGTAGTCTTTACGTATATTTGATGTAATTCTAAATCTATTCTTGCTAATATGGCTAGTAGTAGGCGAATTGAACTAAACATCACTACTAGTGAAAAGGACTCTTCATAATCTATACCCTCCCATTAAGTATAATCCTTAGCTACCAAGTGAGCCTTATACCTCTCTATAATCCCATCAGCTAGCTTTATCCTGAGAACCCATTTGTTCCCAATAACTTCTTGACTAAATGGGAGATCAACCATGGCTCAGACTTGATTTGCTTTCATAGAATTCGTCTCTCCTTCCTTGCATTCTTCCACTTTTTTCTTTAAAAGGCATGATAGGTCTTTATTAAATGGATCAACTACCATTTGGTGTGTAGAAATATATTCCAAGCTCACTTCTTTATTTCTAGTCTCTTATAAAAATTATATTTTGTATCAATGCGTCTGGTTTTGCTATGATACTTGGGATCCTTCGCTTATGTAATAACTGCCTCACTATCATAGTAAATCAATGTAGGTTTCACGTCACCACAAAGGACTCTTAGATCCTGAAAAAATCTTCTTAACTTTCAGCTTCTTGTAATGTTGAAGCACAAGCTACGAATTTGCTTCATTGTAGACAAGGAAACTCGTATGTTTCTTGCTACTTCAAGAGATGGCGTCATTATTGAGCAAGAATGCACATCCTAAGGTTGATTTACGATCGTCTAGGTCTCCACCTCAATCAGCATCTATGTATCCTTTTTAAGCACAAATCATTCCCTTGAGAGCACATGAAATAACTAGTAGTACCTTTCATGTATCATAATATCCTCTTAATTGCTTTCCAATGCCTTTTTCCAGGATTAGATTGACACTTGTTAACCAGACCAATGACAAATGTCGCAACGAGTACACATCACAGCATACATAAAGCTTCCAACTGCACTGGAGTTTGATACTTTGGACATTTCTTCTTTTTCCTCAGGAGTCTTAGGACACATGAGAAGATTTAGAGTGTCCCCTTTCGATACAGGACTGTCAATGGGGTTTCAATTCTCTATTTTGAAACGTTCAAGAATCTTCTTTATATAAGGCTCTTGTGACGGAGCAAGAAATCTTTTCGAACGATCTCTATGGATTTAATCACCCATGTGTTTCATTTTGAAATTTAAGGATGACCATTTCTTAATGGTTTTAACATACTCCTTATTATTCCAAGACAATAAGATATCATTTACGTAGAGAGATAAAATTATAAATTTCTCGTTGGCCTTTTCAAATAAATATAGTGATCTTCATCCATCATTATAAAATTGTACGAGATAACCACTTTGTCAAATCTTAAGTACCACTATCTAGAAGACTAGTTTAAGCAATAGATTGATATTTTCAATTTACTTACAAAATTTATTCTCTCGACCCGTTTTAATGAAACATACTGGTTGTTACATATAGATTTCTTCATCCAATTCTCCACTGAGAAAAGTAGTCTTTACGTATATTTGATGTAATTCTAAATCTATTCGTGCTAATATGGCTAGTAGTAGGCGAATTGAAGTAAACATCACTACTAGTGAAAAGGACTCTTCATAATCTATACCCTCCCATTAAGTATAACCCTTAGCTACCAAGCGAGCCTTATACCTCTCTATAATCCCATCAGCTCTACGCTCAATCCTGAGAACCCATTTGTTCCCAATAACTTCTTGACTAAATGAGAGATCAACCATGTCTCAGACTTGATTTGCTTTCATAGAATTCGTCTCTCCTTCCTTACATTCTTCCACTTTTTTCTTTACCAGGCATGATTGTGATACTCCCAGATCAGACCCGATGGCTATTTGATTCGAATATTCCTCTGCCATGTATTCCCCTTTTCTATTTTTGGCGTGTTTTCAATCGTTGTCTTCTTCGAAGGTTGAATGTTTATTCGATCTCCGGGTCAAATTGAACAACATCACTGGCTCTCAAACTTCACATACAAGGTCCTGAAAAAGGAAGCAAGAAACATTGTAATATTTTTCTAATATAATAAACTAAATTTAAAAAAAAAGGAAAATTCAGATTAAAGTTAAAATTAACCAAACTTATAAAAAACAATAGTCCACGGCAGCGGTGCCAAAAACTTAACCCCTTTGAAAACCCGCAAGTCTACGGGATCGTGATCAAATAATATAATGGTAAATGAAGTGTCGAACCCAAGATGACTACATGTTTTATCGAGTTAAAGTTAATAATACCCTTAATCGAATAGCAATAATAATACGTAATAAATCTATGCCTAATTTATCACGTACTAGAAATTAAAGTAAATCTATGTCTAATTTATCACATACTAGAAATCAAATTAAAAGTTTATTAAATTTTTTAGATGCATTGCTAAGATGTAGAATGCCCCCATTGTTATTCTATTTTTAGTACAACAATTAAAATGACTCATTGTTATCATGTGAGTTGGTCAAATTTTCAACTTTATTTAAAAGTTTCTCTCGATAGAAATTAAATCTAAACCTATATGTAACATTTCTATATCTCTATAAAAGACACCAACAAATAAGAAAGCATTAAATGAGATAGAACATCTAAGAACCATGTAAAGCATAAAGGTATATTGATATCTTATATCGAACCTCACAATACTTATTATTACGTGCTAACGATCCTATTATCAATCTCGATGACAATAAAATCCATGGACAATTCAACTAATGGCCAATTAATTGAAAAACAAGCTAAACCATAATAAACTTCCAAACATTCAAACAAATTAACGTCAAGCTAATTATTTAAACAAAAAATCTCATAATAAAGGTTCATCTCATCCTAGCAATGTAAAAATCAATCCTAACATCATGTTGAAATTAAACACATAAAAGTGAAACGACATTACCAAAAATTGACGGAACGCGATTAATATCAAAATTCCTTGCACAAATTGTTGATGAATTACTACACAAAGAAATCTGAAATTATATCTTCAGCTGCTGCCATCTTTTCCTCCTCGTTTTTACCGTGCGTATCTCTACTTTCTGTGTGTAATTCCCTCTCAACTTTCAGCCGCTGCCCAAACTTCTCAATTTCTCGTCTTTGTATGCGTTATATATCTATTCTCTCTACCTTTGTTTTTCTCCTCTGTGTGTGTATATCAGGGGCGGATCCATTAAGGGTCCAGTGGGGGCAATTGCCCCACTGGACTTCTAGAATTTTTTGGATTTTTTACTAGCCCATATTTTTAGCCCAAAACCCTACAAAGTCTTGACATTACATACTAGTCCAAAGCCCACTGGACTTCTAGAATTTTTTGGATTTTTTACTAGGCCATACTTTTTAGCCCAAAACCCAACAAAGTCTTGACATTACATATCAGTCCAAACCCGTCCCCCTTCCCCCAATTGTTCCTGCAAGGGTGCGATTCCCCAGTTCATTTAAACCCTTGTGATTCCATTTCATCTCAAACCTTTGTGATTCCAATTGCATATTTTGAAAGAAGAATAATAGATTGAAGAAGCAAAATTTCATAATCGCTCTCCTTCTTCATCTTATTATTTATGTTTTGATAGTTATTTTATTCTTGGATTGTAAAACCTCTCATCAAATCCCCAATGTGATGATCTCGAAAATTGGCCTTTTTATTTGAATTTTTTCTGCCTTTAGGTAAAGCTGAGAAGTAGGAGTAGAATATCTATATTTTAAGATGTAAAATATGATAGATTGTTTATTGTATTATTTGTATGAGAATCGACTATTACATTTATTGTAACCCTCTATTCTTATTAAGGACAGTAATCAAACCTTTTAAATTAGCTTATGATTTAAACTTATTTTAACTTCTCTATTGTTTTGTGCAATGAATTGTGAATTTGAGATTTGTACCTACAGGGGTGTAAGTGTGTAGCTGGAGTTTTTTTTTTTTTAGATTGACGTTATTTTCTCTTTGCAAATATATAATCTAATGTTTCTGCTTTTTTGTCCTAGTTTTGAGCTTAGACAACAAATTGGATTGCCTTCTCTTTTGTTATTTGTTATGAATAAACTGTTGTTTTTTCCTTCTCTTTTGTTTATGAAAGCTTCATTTGATATGAATGAAGATATGTTGAGATATTTTAAACTAGTAGCTCAAATTTCTATTGAAGAAAATGTCAAGACAAATTTATATTGTTACTTTTGCCTTCTCTTTTGTTTATTGTTTACGTAATTCTGTCTCGCCCCCACTGAATCATTATCCTGGGTCCGCCCCTGGTGTATATAATCCCCTTCTAAGCTGCCAACTTTTCCTTTGCCTTTTGAATTGCTTCAGCTGCTAGTTGTAATGTTAATGGAAAAATCTAATTCCTCCTTATCTTCTTCTGCCTGTTCGTATGTACATGTATATATATATATAACCTAAGCCACCAATATTTTAATCCAACCAAAATTTCAAGTTGAGGCCCAATTAGTATTAATGCTTGTTATCCAAATCCTCAATTCTTTCATGTAATATAAATTAGTCATTTTCTTCATTATCTCCTCATTTTGATCCTCCAACTTTTATTCAACTGAGATTTAGTCCATAAACTTCCATTTAATAGCCAATTGATCTTTTTTTCTATTCCAATTGCTTTGAAACGTGTCCAACACTAAAATAACAGAAAATCACCCTAAGTTAAGTAAAATTTAACAATTTGACGACATAAAAGTTTAGTAATATGGTCCGAATAAGTGCACAAACTGCACTTATCACCATAGATGAAATTGTAAGTCCTAACATCCATATTCATACTTTGAAAAACCAAATTTGATTAATTATGTTCTTTTTAGATAATTTAAATTTAATTAAATAATCTAGATAATCAATCACAAATATATTCTTATTTTTTTGTCAAATACGAGTTAAAAATAATAAATTAAGAAGTAAATAATAGTTCTCGTAGGAACGATCATTCAGACTCTTAGGTTCACTCTATTATTTGTTAAGATCCATACACTTGCGGAATATAAAATCGACAACAAAGAGAATGATAAAGATTGAATATGACTGATTTTAATTTTATTTATACAGTCTTATCGATGTATTATGTTTCAATTATAGTTAGTTTAGTCTTTAATTACATATTAGGACTCTTAATTTTAATAATTATCTTTTAATTTTTGTAATTATCTAGAGTTAGTCGTTATCTTGAGTTTAGATGTTATCCAACTTCTATTTACTGCTTTAAATAAGAGTTGTAAGCTTGGTGACAATAAATTGAGTGGAATTTGAATTGTTGATTTTCCTCCAATTTTTTAAAAATTCTTGTATTCGATATTCAAAAATAACGAGTCCAATTATCTGTATTCGTGTATGAATCAAAGAGTTTGATGCCTAGATTTTTTGTATTCTTAGGAATTAACAGAAACTAGAAGGCGATCATGTTCCAGTATTCATTTGGAATCTACGGAATTTCGATAGCATGTTCATACATATTTATTTTTATCGCTTCCATCCATGCTACATCACAAACACTGTTGGGCTGCAATACTTGCTGCTATGTTACACCAAATGGTACCTGTTTATAGAATTAGACATTGACGTTGTATAAAAACTTAAACTCTTTGTCAAGTGTAAAGTTAAAAGTGTAATTACATTACCTATGGGATATGAACATCCTCATTAGTACACGCCATAGCTGGATTCCATGGTATCACAATAGAAGTGGCATACTTACATTTACTCAGAATTCCAATCAAGTTCGAAATTATTACTGAAAACTCATAACCCTGTTGAAGAAACGTTAATCTTCAAATCATCTTACGACAATGCTATTGTTGTTGTTGTTGTAGCCTATATTGACATCTAAATTGAGATTAACAAATTCCTCTAACCTAACTAGGAATTTCCCTCCTTAACTCACTGAATTTCAACTCTAAAGAAGATTTAGGAAAGAAATGGCTATTTGAAAGGAGAGTATTCAATTTTTCATATCTTTCTTTGTTTCCAATTATGTCTATTTGTAGATTTCTAATGAGGTCATGGGTGTAATTGAGTCATTTCTGTTAATGACACATGACATCCATTAATTGGTGAGCTTTAACTGAATTTGTTAGCTTTTCACATTTTATTCACCAAGCCACATGTTCTTCATTCATTGGTTGTGAAGTTATGTTTAACAATCTTTACATTCTTATTCACATGTACTTCAATACCGATGTTTATTGATGTGGTATGGCTGGGGGATTTAAATAAGGATGTATCTATTTACTAGTAATTTTGCGAGTTGTATGTTCGTTTGTTTTATTTTTGAGATCAAATATAAGACTTCACATTACTATGCTGGATGACCTTGTTTTGGGTTCGCATAGGACGAGCTCAAGATATAGACTGTCAATGTTTATCCCACTGATCACAGTATATTTTATTATCCCTGAAGTCCGAATCTAATCATTATGTTAGGTTTAGGACTTGAGTTCAAGTTCAATGTCGTGCGATCCCAAAATTGATTTTGTGATTTTTGTCATTTTATTTCGATGATATAGGCCTTGATGATATGTTGTAGTATGCGAGCTCAGAAAATAATTTTGTTTACCAAGATGAGGTGTGTGGTGACGTTGAGCGAAAGTGAAGTACTTATCTTTACATCTTGCTTTGGTGAGTCCCGGAATAAGAAAATTTTAGGAAAGGAATCTTAACAAAAGGATCTCATATTTATAGCTTCTATCAAAGGACTCCAACCATTTGATCACGTCAAGGTTGATCCTGGCGATCAAGGTAAAACAAATATCTTGTGTTACGGGTCCCCTGAAACTCTCCACCTCGGCGGCCACGTGTTGTCCGAGCTGATCTAACATTACCACGTGGCACACGAGCTGATTCCATACCCACCGAACTGAAAAATTGTTGCTCCTGTAGAAGAACCGAAGTCATCAGCCATTCGCGGCGGATGCAAAGGCCCGCACTTCATATTCACCCCGCCTCGTCACCTCACCGTCAAGATCTTTCCTAGGATCTTCAAGCAAGTTCTGACTGATTGATGGGACGTATGTCAAGCTACAAACGGTCAACTCAGCTGATATGTCAGAAATCATTTAATGCCCGCCAACCTATTGAGTGATAGGATGACACCTAGGATAGGATAGCCCTCGAAGATCTGATGCCACGCTTCCATTCATCCAACGGCTCTCCTTTCCCCTTTTCTGGTATAAATACTCCCTTTCTGGTAAGAGAGAGGGGATCCGAATTTTGTGAGTTTCATCATAACTCTCAACATATAACTCCCATTTCTTAGTTGGAATATTGACTTGACTGTCGAAGTGCTCGCGGCCGTCTCCACCGCCACCGGAAAAGGCCACGAGTGACTAACAGTGTGCTATCGTGCGTAGGGAAAAGTTGACGTGAAGAATTATTCTGTTAGCCATGTGTCTGAGCCACTTTTCGTTGTCAACGTGGCGTCGTCTGTGGGAAACTAATATGACCACGAGTATTCCCGCAAAAAGCTAGCTTGATCACCCAGTTAACACCCCCCCTTGAAAAAGGGATTGATCCTTAAGAAAGGATTAGAAGTCACACCAAACTGCACTCTTCGGAAGAATATTCACTTCGGATCATGAATTCCAATGACGAAGAGGTGAACCCAAGAAGGACAAGGGATGTCTCTGAGGAAGAAATTATCCTGACGAATGTCACGCAGCAGCGACCCCATCACCGGAATCGCAGAGGCAACAGAACAGCTCAACTGGCTGCCGAAGTGGCTAGCATGGCCACGAACATGTGGAACATTGCAGCTCAAAACGTTGTCATGCAAGAACTCCTCATGCAAGTGCAGAACCAAGGTAGTCTCTAAGCCCTGCAAAATCCTCAACTATCAGTCCATAGACGGGCTGAGGCGGAATCTAGCCGGAGGACCCATTTGAGCTCTCAGGGCGAGGCCCCTATTGAAAGAGAAGTAGGAATGGATACTTCCAACTACACAGCCGCTCCGCCTGGCAATGCCCCTGCGGGAGAGGACAACTTCCCTCCGGAATACGAAAAGCAGCCCCAGAGGTCTGCCAGTGTTTTTGATCG
>CAIGRT010139057.1:0-12337 GCA_903798405.1 Fraxinus platypoda
TTTCCTTCATCTTTATTTCAAAATTCAGTGATGAGTTTTGTTCTTTATTGGGCCCAAGAACAAATGGCCTAACCTCATTAAAAAAAAAAAAAAAAGTAAAGGGATGGGCTGACCGACCAACCCAATTAAAAAAAATGCTGGGCTAACGGCCCAATCTTATAACAAAACAAAACAAAAAAATGGAAAGACCAGCCCCCCGCCTCAGCTCCAGCAGTAGAAAGCCAGAAAGAAAGAAATCGGAGAAGACGAACAGCACTGCCCGCCTGCCATCTTCTTCCCAAAAATTCTTCCGGCGAAGCCCAGCACGCACGGCTGCCCCCCCTGGCCGGGTGCTGGGTCCACCACTGCATTGGGCCATAATATTAGTGCATTTGGAAATGAAATACAATTGCTTACTAGGCCATTTGAAAATGATAAGACAATCATTTATTGGGCCAAAGTTTTACAGAATTCATTCTTGAACACATACAATTTTTTATTGGGCCAACTTTAACAAGAATTCAACTATTAGGCACACGTAGTTGTATTTTGGGCCAAGTTTGCAGAAATTAATCTTGGGCACATCCAGTTCAATTGGGCCGATTTTATAGAATTAATTTAGTGAACCAATTTTATAGATTTTAATTATTGGGAATGCATATGTTAATTATTTATGTTTAAAATATAATATGCAATTTTTTGATGAATTAAATTATGAAAAGTCACAAATATACTCATATTTAGTTTGCATGAGTTAATTATGTTTTAAATTAATACATGCAATTTTTAGATGAGTTAAAATTTTATGCAATTTATAACGCTTATGAGAATTTTGTGCATAATGATAACATGTTGGTTAAACATTAAATTGTAATTAATTATACTTAATATAATAATTTTTTTCCCACATGAACTTTTATTATATTTGTATAATTAATTAGCATAAAATATTAAATGATCTCATAATTTGCCAATGGGAATTATGAATAAATATATAATTTGATTGTTTTATTATAAAGTTTGCTTTAGAATAGAATATCAAATTGTTTTCATAATTAACTAAAATATGAATTAAGTACATAATTTGATAATTCTATTATAAGGGAATGTGCTTGAATTAAAAATTTAGCCCACAGGCAATTTTTATGTCATTGTATTCAATGTTAGCATGATTTACATTGGTAAAACATGCATTCTATTCAATTAACCATCAAATTTAACATAAACATTTTTAATATTATGCAGCTTCACAATCTGCTAATTTCTCTGATATTCGTTGTAATATTCCCGAATTAAAAGGAGAGAATTCTTCTCCATTTAGGGTGGATGGATATTGATTATGCTATTAGGAAAGGCGAACAACCTAAAATCACTGATACTAGCACTCCAGTAGACTTCGCGCTTTATGAAAAATGGGAGTGATCTAATCGCCTCAGTCTGATGTTCATAAAGACTAAAATTTTTGCTAGTATACGTAGTTTCATCGATCAGCATGACAAGGTCCAAGACTTGATAAAAGTCATTGATGATCAATTCTTCACTTCACAAAAGGCATTAGCAAGCACTCTTATAATGAAGTTCTCATCCTTAAAGCTTACCAATGTAAAAGGTGTGTGTGAGCACATCATGCAGATGAGAGACATTACGGCTCAACTTAAGAAACTCGAGGTTGAAATGTCTGAACCTTTCATTATGCACTGCATCTTGAATACTCTCCCACAACAGTACGGACCTTTCAAAATCTCGTAAAACACACATAAAGATAAATGGTCAATAAATGAATTAATGACTATGTATGTTTAAGAAGAAGTGAGGTTAATGATGGAACAAGATGAAAGTGTAATGTTGACTACAACTCGTGGGAAGGGGAATGCTCAAACTAATCGGAAGGGGAAAGGTAAAATACCACCCCAAGCTGATATTAAGAAAGATGTCAAGTGTTACTTCTGTAAAAAGAAGGGACACATGAAAAAAGATTGCGTCAAATTCAAGAAATGACTTAAGGAAGGTAATTCAACCTCATTTGTCTGTTATGAATCTAATATGGTTAATGTAAATATTAACACCTGGTGGATTGACTCTGGATCTACAATCCATATAGAAAAACTCCTTACAGGGTATACAAAACCTAAGGAAGCCAGTGGGAAGTGAGCAAAATATCTTATCCGTAAACAAGATGGGCTCACATGTAGAGGCTATAGGAACATGCATTTTAACTTTGAGTAGTGGCTTTGTTTTGAAATTAGATAGGACCTTTTATATTCCAAATTTTTCACGAAACTTGATCTCGATTTCCAGACTTGTACCATTGGGATATTCTTTGAATATTTCGAACACGTCATTCAGTTTATTATATAATTCTGATTATGTTGGGAATGGTATTTTGTCTGATGGTCTTTATCGTATTAATTTACAAAACAATATCACTTATGATTCAATGCATGTTTACATTGGCAATAAATGGTGTAATATTAATGAAGACTCCTCTACGTTGTAGCACCGGAGATTAAGATATATATATATATATATACACACACACTTGCCTCATAATAAGAGCGAAGCATTGGATGCATTTTAAAACCTTTAAGGTTGAAGTAGAGAAACAATGTGAGAAACAGATTAAGATCGTAAGATCAGATAGAGGTGGAGAATATTACGGTAGATACACAGAGGAGAGACAAGCACATGGTCAATTTGCTAAGTTTCTTCTAGAACATGAGATAGTTGCCCAATACATCATACCCGGTTCACCAGACCAGAATGGTGTGGCAGAAAGAAGAAATAGAACATTATTGGACATGGTACGGAGTATGCTTAGTAGCTCCAATATTCTTAAATCCTTGTGGACTAAAGCGCTTAAGACAGTAGTGTATATATTAAATCAAGTTCCAACTAAGGATGTCTCAAAGATGCCATTTGAATTATTGAAAGGTTGGAAACCAAGTTTGCGACATATGCACGTTTGGGGATGCCCGTCTGAAGCAAGGATCTATAATCTACAAGAGAAGAAGCTAGACCTAAGGATCATTAGTGGGTATTTCATTGGATATGCTGAAAGGCCTAAAGAATACAGATTTTACTGTCCATCTTAGGGATTGTGAAATCAAGAAACGCTAAGTTTCTTGAGAATGACTTGATAAGTAGGAGCGATCGAATCAGGAACAAAGTTCATGAGCATGATCATTTAGAATCTTAACCTTCCACCTCATGTGACAGATTAATCATAGTTCACATCACCCCTCAAGTACAAACAGGTGTTGAACAACCAATAATTGAAATTCTACAAGCTACTAATAATGTTCAAGTAGATCGGGTAATTCAGGAATTACCAGAACCTCCTGAACAATGAGTTGAACCACAAGCTTGAAGGGAAGATGTTGGTACAACATTAAGAAGATCTATTAGAACAAAAAGATCAGCAATTCCTAGTGATTATGAATTGTACCTACAAGAACCTGACCACAGTATTGGAGCCGAAAATGATCCTGAGTCATTTTCATAGGCCATGAGTTGCAAAGAATAAGAATTATGGTACAATGCCATGAAGGAAGAGATGAGTTCCATGAAAAGTAACGTAGTCTGGGATTTTGTTCAGTTGCCTTGTGGTGCTAAAGCTATTGGCTGTAAATGAGTCTTAAAGACTCGTAGGCAACATTGAGAGATAGAATGCGAGATTTGTGGCTATGGGATTCACTCAAAAGGAGGGAATAGATTGCACGAAAACCTTTTCTCCAATATCTAAAAAAGATTCTCTTTGTATTATTTTAGCATTAGTAGCCCAATTTAGCCTTGAGTTACAACAAATGGATGTGAAAACAACATTTCTCAATGTAGATGTAGATGAAGAAGTTTATATGAAACAACCTAAAGGATTCCCCTCTAATGATGGTGAGCACTTGGTCTGTAAGCTTAAGAAATCGATATATGATCTAAAACAAGCGTCCCGTCAATGGTATTTTAAATTCCATGGTGTAATTTCTTAATTTGGATTTGTTGAAAATCCCATGGATCAATGTATGTACCAAAATGTTAATGGAAGTAAGATTTGTTTTCTTATTTTATACGTAGATGACATTTTACTTGCAACCAATGATAAGAGTTTGTTGCATGAGGTGAAATAATTTCTCTCTAAACATTTCGATATGAAGGATATGGGTGAGACATCTTATATTATTGGTATTAAGATTTATAGAGAGAGATTAAGAGGTATTTTGGGTTTGTCTCAAGAAACCTATATCAACAAAAATTTAGAGAGATTCTGGATGAAAGATTGTTCGCCAAGTTTAGCTCCCATTGTGAAGGGTGATATGTTCAATTTAAACCAATGCCCGAAAAATGATTTAGAAAGGGAACAAATGAAGAATATTCCATATGCTTTCACTATCGGAAGCCTGATGTATGCTCAAGTCTGCATAAGGTCTATCATTGCATTTGTTATGGAATGTTAGGACGGTATCAAAGTAATCCAAGTATGGACTACTGGAGAGCAGCAAAGAAAGTAATGATGTGCCTTCAAGGAACCAAAAATTACATGTTTATGCATAAACGGACGGATAATCTAGAAGTGATTGGATACTCAGATTCAGACTTTGCCGACTATATTGATTTACAAAAATCAACATTATGGTATATTTTTATGATGGTTGGTGGAGCTGTATCATGGAGGAGTGTCAAGCAAACCTTAACTGCTACTTCCACTATGGAAGCCGAGTTCGTTTCCTGTTTTGAGGTTCTTCGCATAGCGTTTGTATTAAGAGTTTTATATCTGGGCTTAGAGTTATGATTCCATTTCTAGGCGATTGAGAATTTATTGCGACAATTCGGCTATTATCTTTATAGCTAAGAATAACAAAAGTGATAGTCGAAGTAAACATATTGACATTAAGTATTTAGCCATAATGAAACATATTAAAGAAAAGAAAGTGGTCATTAAACACGTAAGCACTGAAACGATGATAGCTGATGCTTTTACTAAATGCATGCCACCATTGAAATTCAAGGATCATGTAGAGAAAATGAGACCTGGTTCTATTATGTAATGGTATATACAATTTTTGTGTGAAACTCTTATTTATTTTGATATTTCTCATATTCATACGCACATAATTTATTTGAGAAAATATATCTTTTTAGGACCAAGAATAAGACATAGGATCTTTTTCATTATTGTTACCACATAAATAATTCTTGAGGAATTAAATACATTGTAATACATGGAAGATAATACTCGTTATTAGAGGACTCATGACCATGATTCATGTGTTTATTTTTTAAAGACAATCGATAGGAATGAATTGAAACATTAGGTTGAATGTATGGACCAGGTGAGAGAATGTAACATAACCGTTTCTTTCTCTATTAATGGTCCAACATCATGGTTTCAGTTTCAACATTTACTGATTTCAATTCAACATTAATGGAATTCATTTCACCAGAATTAATGGAATTCATTTCACTGGAGGGTAATTGTAGCCATAGCTTGAGTGTTGAGAGCTTTGAAGTGCCAATACTTGGAACAAAAGGAAGAGCTTCTGGAACAACACCAATGGCTGGAAGTATGAACTCGATCAATGAAATTTTCCAGTTTTTTCGATCCAATTGTTTCCGCATAATTATTTTGGATCGATATTCATCCTTACAGTTGTGAAACATAGTAATGAATGATTTCAAAAATTATAAATTATATATAGAGATTGCGGAAAATATTCGTTTTTCCAAATACTGTATGCCTAATTTTCTACGAAAATAAGCATAATCAAGGACTACGAAAAATTTATACTAGACAATCTCTCAGTAAATTGATCAAAGATTTCATCACGAGGTAACATGCTGATTCTAACGTACTTTCCACTGCTGCCAAAATGCTTGCCACCTCTAGTTACTATCTTGTGACCACGAAGAAAGCTTTCACAATCATCGATCTCTCCTTCACATTTGAGCCAAGCAAAAGCTAAAGCAAGGAAAAGAAAAAGTAAAAGTAAATAGAATTGCAGAAAACAAAACAAAAAATGTCAAAAAATTCAATAGAAAAAAGAATTGTTACCGGCTAGTGATCCAAAGGTGCGCCCACTAAAGGTGCACAAGCTGGAGGGGAAATCCGGCAAACTAAAGAGCTTGCTCATATTCACGGCGTCTCTAAGTTGTTTCCACCTCCTTGCCATGTTGTTGTAGCTATGTTCGAAGAAGGCTTGGCCTTCCTTGAAGTTGCCTTTATATTGGTGGCTATCGGATACAACTTGCAAGATTTTTGCTGCACGAATTTGAGAATCTTTGGACACGCCTATGGTGCTAAGCACAATAAATTCAGTCATTTTCTTCGCAATCTCTCTGTCTTTAACAAAAGCCCAACTGCAAGATGTATACAGTACTCGTAAATGATCCATTTTCAGCATTTTATTCGAGTTGATTGGTTAGGAAAAAGTATAAGCAGGGCCTTCTAGCTTCAAGTACTTTTTTTGGATATGCCCCCAAAAAAGTAACTTCCAAAAAAACTCAAAACATGTTTGACAAAATAGTTACATAAAAGTAACTTTTAAGCTTAGCCAAACATGCTAGAATAAAAAAAATATCTAAGTTCAAACAAATTTAAAAATCAACTGAATTTGACACCACAAAAATATAAGTAATATTTCCAATGTAGTATTAAAATGCATTGCTTACCCAATGCGTGTTCCTGCATGACCAGTGCTCTTGGAGACCGTAAATAACATTATATCGTGATCTGCAGGAGAAGAGATTGGAATGTACTGTGGCCAGTAGTAAGCAAAATCGTGAATCAGTATTCCTTGATTTCGATTGACTACAGCTTGTCTTGGAAAGCCATCCGGATTATTTGGAGACGTCACTAGTTCAATATATGGCTCGTCTTTGTTGAATGTGTAAGCATCGCCTGCCCATTTATGGAGTCCAGACTTCAGAAAGTCGGTAATCAAAGGGTATGACTGCAAGAAATTACAGATTTATTGTTAAACTCTAACGAAAAGTGTTTCAAATCTTTTGTTTTTTCAGTCAAAATAATTGCTTAATGTAAATAAGCATCTGATGCTCGAGGATTATCCTCTTGTTGAAGCAAATTCAATGTCAGCACCAGCATATTTAATTTAGACAAAGGAATATCAAGTTCATGTGTAATATGATAAAAACCTTAAAGCCGAAGCAAATATGCAATAATCTGATTTGAAAGATTACAATAAAGAACGAGAATATTGGTCAAATCCCGGTCATTAATGATCAATCTACTTAATTAAACTTAGACAACTAATGAAGTAATATGGTTGACTTTCATTTACCAAAAATTGAATCAGTAAGAATGGGGGACTTCAAAATTTCAAGAACTAAATAGGTGATTGATTATCGTAAAACAGAAAAAGGGATAGAAGCAAAAAGAAACATTAGGCGAGCTACAAATATTCAATAAACATTTTATTTACAAAAATTAGGCGAGCTACAATTTGTGAAATGTGAAACATTTACAAGAATTAGTTTTCCAGCAAATCATTGGAATTATACTACACTCCTCTAGAGGAGCAGCAGATGAACAATTGTGTTGCAATTTAAATCCTGAGATGAAAACCGAAAAATGTTGAAGTTATTCACAATAGGGTTTGACTTGGTTTGGATTCAATAACAAGCAAGATGTGAGTTCCAAAATATCCTGTCAAAGAAGATGATCATGACAGTATAGAATTTCAATAATGCAATGAAGTAAAATCCTTTATGCATTGAATGAAGTTTGTCAAACTACAGTGTTAAATACCCTATAATCACGAGCATTGTTCTGCCCCATTACAATATTTTAAGTAACTTTGATCGGATTCGCTAAAAAGTACATTATTCAGTTCAAAAAAGTTCTGTAAAATAAGTAAATAGCATTTTTATTGGTACAATAATATACTGACTTACCGAGTAAAAGGGTGCAGCAGATACCACACTGATTGGCTCGGAAGAATTAGGTGGAGAGATGGCATACAACAAGGCCTGGAAGAGTTGTGTAGAACCCGTCCCTACAACAATGTAGCGCTCTTCAGTAATAGCATTTCCGACTAATTTGTGCAACCTAATTATCGAATTGGCCAATTCTGGCTCTAAAAACCAGCAAACGTTTCTGACATCAGAAAAATAACTTATGAATTGCCAGCCATTAATCACAACTTTAGTTTTATCTCCCATCTGCTGCCAATATCTCTCGTACATTGTTGGATCGCCACTGCATAGAGTTACACACATATTAATTCATGACATCATGGCACACGACGCTAGGTTCTGCGTAAGAAGAATAAACTAAACACTGAATATAATTTATACCACTCAGATGGTCTATTAAATTCCCTAGTCCACAATAACCATAAAAACATATGGTTCATCAAATATATGCTTCCGACTCTTGTCTACAATAATGTTAGGAATAAGTACAATTCATGGGAATTTAAAATTTCTGCATCAAAAATTAATAAGGGCATGGGCGGTAACACGTTTAAGTGCATGATATAACATCACCTAACTAAGGGATGGTCCATAATCAAGGATTGTGGTCCCAAACATTGCATTAAGATTCAGTATGGGATGGAAGGTAGGTATGTGAGGGCAGCCCACATGTGGGTCATTCTCCATCAGATGATCAAATGATTAGATAAATGACAAGTAAACGTCAGGTCCAATATTCATTCTTCATAGTGATAATACAGATAGTCTACGATCATTGTAGATAGAAGTAGCACAATCTAGGATGTAAATTTTTTAGACTATCATTAAAATCTGAGCAAGTAAAACTAAATTGGCCGTAAAAATGTAGCTAGAAATTTTAAACCATTCATTTCCATATAGAGTCTATAAAATAAGGTCCTATTTATTGAAGTGTATAGTTTGCAATCTTTAAGGGATCTCAAAGGGCAAAGGGGGTTCAAATGTAGCAAATGCACAAAGCAAGAAATGACCCACAAAGATGCATCTCATTATAAGTAGAATAAAAGTGACTTCGCACTCTTTAATCAACTTCTCTTTGTCCACTACTCCGACCCAATCATAGAGGATGGCAAGCTAATTCTTAAACAAAAACTTTCCTTCATGCTAAAAAGTGACTTTAGGTTAATGCGGTGGTATAGGACTTCAAATTGACTTATTGTAATTAACTCATAAAAAAAATAAGCTTCTCGAGCAAAATTTCTCACGCTCCACTAATGTAATGGAGCACACACTTGGAGTTGAAACTCAAAAGTAAGTTTTTGGCGTTCTATTAGTTGAGTGGGACAACATTATTCTCAAAATGGAGTAACTATTTTCCTAATTAATTAAAAATAAATAACTTTTACAAAATCAAAACAATTGCGTAACACAAGAATGACCATGCTGGTCAATGGAAGAATCAAGGAAGACCATCCATGGTGCCATCATGCATGCTAGCAGTACAACACTACTTTGGAAACATCAAACACGAACGAATTCAATAAGCACTTTTTTTGCTTTTACTTTATACTATAACATGCGCCATGGGAACTCACAAGCCAGCAGAACATGTTTCTGTCTCTGAACTGACAAAACGTGAACCCCTATGCGCACGTTAGGGAATCGTACCAGTGGTGGCTAAGCAAGCAAGATAATTCTATTCTACCCAATTAATACTTTTATTAAAATACTTAAAACCACACTAGCAAGTTCCAAGCCCCCCAAATCATTAGACGAAGTGATTCAATACAATGAAAATTAGACCAAGTGATTCAATACAAAGAAAATTAGGACGAAGATCTGAATGATAGCCCCACATCAAGAAAATAAAAAAACAAAAGANAAATACTTAAAACCACACTAGCAAGTTCCAAGCCCCCCAAATCATTAGACGAAGTGATTCAATACAATGAAAATTAGACCAAGTGATTCAATACAAAGAAAATTAGGACGAAGATCTGAATGATAGCCCCACATCAAGAAAATAAAAAAACAAAAGATAGATGAAGATATAAGTGGGAAATAAATTAAAATAATAGACTTACTGATCAAGATCAATAATACCATCAAAACCTTTTGAAGAAGAAGAAAATGGCTGTGGTGATGCTTCAAGAAGAGTCACGGAAGCATTTTGGCACTCATTCTTGAAGCTGAAAAATTCTTGATAATGGTGATTTCCCTTCCAGTAATCTCTGTATAAGAATCCCACATTCAAGGCCAAAGAAATCACCAAAAAATGCCCCAAAATCATTGTTCTTAACTCCATTTTTAACTCACAAACCAGCTGAAATTATCAAGAAACAAGAACCCTATTCAAATTTCAAACTAAAAATGAATGTGTATATATATATATAAACAGAAAGACGGACAAACCAGTACAATCTTGAATACAGAAAATAGGGTAGTGACCCTTTTGATCACATTGGCTATTCTGGGAAACCATTTTTAAGAACTTGAAAATGAGTCTAATGGAGTACAGAAAATAGCTAAAAAAGAATCAAGTTTTTGCTTTAAACTAAGTAAAATTAGCAGCTTCCAATAACCAAGAAAAAACTCAGTTTTCCTATACAAATTTATATAATAGAAGATGCATAGTTGCGAATTTCTCTCTAATATATCTATACCTCTCTCACACACACAGTGAAAGGCTGCTCTTTTGGCTGTCTTCGTTCAGTGTTGTATGTTCATTCGCTTTTCTCCAAGACTTTTATATAGAGTTATGTGCTGTGCTTTCTCTTGCTCTTCTTTTTCTCTAGTGCTCTTTTCTGAATCTTTTATGCTAGTTTGCTTTTTTCTTGCAATCTAATTTGGGAGCTTTTGTACATTAATCTTGCGAGGAATATTCCAACCTTTTGTTGTAATGTGATCCAAATTCTACATGATTTGATATTTGGTTGATTGGAGAAAGTGTAAGATACTTGGGTTTGTAGAGTCCTAAGATGTAAAAATCAAATTTCAATAATAATTAGAAATTTGGCTTGAAAATTGACGCTTTAATGGTAAAAAGTATGTTTTGAAATGTTAACATGAGCGCCTAGGCGCTACCATCGCTGCATCTAGGGGCCAATAATTGAAGCAATAAGAAAAAGGAAGTAGAGACCTGGAGCTCAAGCGCCGGCACATAACGCCTGAGCACTAGGCGTAGGCCCAGACACTGCGATGTGGCCCCTAGGCGCTGCAACAGTAACTGATGTTCGCGATTTTTTTCGTTTTATCCTGATTTTGGAACTTTTTCTCCATCTTGGACTCAAATAAGAGGGTTTATATATATATATATATTTCCACATTGTATCTCCATATTGTAACATTCTTATAATATTCTCTACGAATTCAACAACATATTGAGAGATTGAGAGCTTAGATTTCAATTGAGATTATTGGAATCTTGATAGTGTAAATACAAAACTATTGATTATAGTGTATTGTTCTCCTCTGCCCGTGGTTTTTTCTCGAATTGGGTTTCCACGTAAATTCTTGCATTCTTATTTTCTTCTTAATTATTTCATTATTACAATTACCTTGTGATATGTTTCATAACAGCTTCTTAGGTTGTTTAAGCCCCATTTTTAGTGAAAATGAGTTTTGTAACAATAATTTTTTGAAGAACGTTTGGTTAAAAAGTAAGATTTTTTTTTTAGTTTATGTGCAAAATTATTTGATCGGAGGATGTACTGTTGAAAATGAATTTAGAGAAAGTTTTTATCAATGTTTTAAAAATCAACTTGACCATCGATCCGAAAAAGAGAAAAGACCAAGGGTCAAAAGGTTGAACTGGGGTCGAACCGATGATCTTTTAAAAATTAAAAAGTATATATTTACAAAAATTTTAAAAATACACATTTAAAAATTAAAAAAAAAAACATATATATACATTTACATTGGTTGAACCAAGAATGGAACACGAGTTTTCCAAAAATTGCCAATTTAATTGGTTTTCGAGTGGATTTTTAATTAGAAGTTTTATAAGCCTAATCGGAACGATTTTGGTCCCAGTTCCCGATTTCAACGATTGAACCAGCCATACCAATTCGATTTTTAAAACACTGATTTTTAGAGAATGGGGCTCAAACCAAGGCTTGATGTGATTTGATAATTTATTTTTCCAACTGCTTATTTAGATGAATATTGTTTATCACCAATGGTATTCAACACCAATATAGATGGTAGTAGAGCTCAAGCCTCATAATTGATGATCATAAATAAAGAGTAATGCTATTGAATATTCATCACTAGTGATGTTCAACACCCATCTAAATTACATTGAATTCCTAATTCATCATCTTATTATCATCTATACCGATGATGAATAGTATCATTCTGAAAAATGAATAATGTTATTTATGGCAAATAGTGATGATTACTATTCTATATGTCTGGTTACAACCACCTAAACTAGGGTTAATACCCTAAATAGTCA
>CAIGRT010139093.1:0-26809 GCA_903798405.1 Fraxinus platypoda
CTTCATCATTTACTTTCATTGTAAGGGAAGTAGTGCTTTCTCATTTACTACTCTCATTATTTTCATGTAACTACAGTATTCCTCTGCCACAAGTGAGGACATATTAATAAAATCTCAGAGATACCACCCTCCTTTATTTAAAAATAAAATAGGACTTTATCAACGAAAAACTGATGACAAGTCTTGAATATGGTGTGATTTCTGCAACAAACCTCTACATACTCGTGAGACTTGTTGGAAAATTCTCGGCAAACCTGCGAACTTGAAAAACAGCAAGCCTAGAGATCGACCTGCCCGTGCAAATGAGGCAGATTCAATCCCTTCAGCAAAGAACAGATGGATTATCTTCTGAAGTTGCTAAAATGCAATCCTTGATCTGGTATTCATAGTGTTTCTTTGGCCCAAGAAAAATAAACATTTACTCAAAGTTGCACATGCCATAATGTTTTTTATTCACGTACTAAGTATATGTGGGAAGAGGTTGCTTTAATAGGAACTTAATAAATAGAATGCCCACTCATATTTTGAAATATGTAACACAATTATGATGTTTAAAAAATTTATCAAAGTGTTAAACTTTTCTCTAAACTACCACTATAAGTTTTTGGATGTACTGTGTTTGCCCATTTACCTAGCAGGCTTCGGTAAAAACCGATTCCTAGGGCAGAAAAGTGTGTTTACTAGTTATGTACCACATAAGAAGGTGTAATAAGTGCTTCAATCCTAGAACTTAAAAAACTTGCATTAGTATAGATGTGTGGTTTGTGGGAAATAAACCATATCTTGATAAAAATTAAAAAAAAAGTCCTGAGGGGTAGATAGAGAATAATGAAGCTCAGTTTTGGGAAACAACCAAAGTCATCCCTTTACCCAATACCTTTCTGCTAGTACTTAGCTTTGATCCTCCTATCCCTAATAGTCCCCACATTGGTATTTGGGATAGTGAAAAACACGGAAATCATAATGATGGAGATACAATAAAGATAAAGTTATACTTTAGATAAAAATTTAAAATAGAGTTTAATTCCAATTAGTTTAGATAAGGTCAGTTTTGATATTACAATACATCAATTAGTTTTGATATTACGAAATAATTCTAGCCCTGGCCAATGAAGGTCTATTGTGATAACAAAGCAACTATCTCAATAGCCTATAATCCTATTCTTGATGATAGAACCAGACATGTCGAGTGGACAAGCACATCATCAAAAAGATGATAGATAACGGGCAAATTTGGTTTATCTATACATCAACGGTTGAACAAGTTGTAGATGTTCTTACCAAAGGACTGCGGAGGAAACAATTTGAAAAAATGATAGGCAATGGAAGATATCTTCAAACCAGCTTGAGAGGGAGTTTGAAAAAAAGTACAACGTGTATATGATTTAATTCCTTTAAAAAGATAGTCATCTCAAAGTTGGAAACTGGCACAATTTATTAGAAGGATTAACTGTCCTTGAGGTGTTCTATACCTACCACTTTGCTGCCCAATCAGTGCATAAACATAGAAATGATGGAGATGTGTAAAATTGTATATTAGAAAAAAATAGAAAATATTTTAGATTCTTTATTTAGATCAGATTAGATGGACATACCGTAGAGACTATTAGTAAGCAAGAATTAATATTACAAGTATATTGAAATTTTCCTCCTATATTCTTGATGTCTTCTCCTTAACCTTGTACAACCTTCAAGACATACTTTTTCGTGTATGAACTTGCAGCACCTTACCATTCAATTTAAAAGGTAATGTCATTAGGTAGTTTAACAAAAGTACATGGTTCATATTACTATTGTCAGTATGACGATAATATTCCTATTACTGAACTCTAGAAGTTTTTCAAGAGACAGAATAATGAAAAAAAAAAAAGGGTCAGAACCTATGTTGCTCGAACTCGAGTACGGGTATCGAGTACGTATTTAAGTGTCGGATCTTTTGTTTTCTAAAATATAGGATACGGAGACATGGTTAAAAAGAGTCCAAATTTCATACGTGGGTACGTCTTTCAAACTTCAATTTTTTTATTTAAGTGTCGGATCTTTTATTTTCTAAAATATAGGATACGGAGACATGGTTAAAAAGAGTCCAAATTTCATACGTGGGTACGTCTTTCAAACTTCAATTTTTTTTTTCCAAAAATTCACATGTAAAAAGTTAATAATAATTAAGTGGCAAATTATTAAATTGAATAAGTGATTTTATTGGGTATTTTACAATTAAAAATAAGGGTTAGAGATGAAAAAAATAGAGATTTAGGGATTTAGTTTTCAATTATTGGAAGTAAAGTGTTTGATCTTATATTCTATGAAGGTTTTAGGACTTGCTTTGCAAATTGGGGTTAGTGGAAAATGATGTTTTTAATCGAACATTTTATGAGAATACCTGAGCCTCTGAGAAATGGTTCATCCTGCCACATCCAAACCTAACCAGCCACTACTCGACCCAACCGGCCACGCCACCGTCGCCGGTCACCACCCCAGACGACCCAAACATTCCGGCCTCATGCCACAAATCTTCAGCCCATATCTCGAAAACCCAGCAGATGTCGGAAACCCTAGTGCCACTACCCGAAGGCGAACTATCGGTGGTACACTTGACGGCGCACACGACGGCGATCCAGCAGAGGTTCATGGCGACTCGATTCATGGTGGTAACAGTCTAACTTCAGATCTGGGGAAGGAGAAGCACAGATTGGTACACGCGAGTGAAGTGCCGATCCCGTCAGTTCAGACCATCTTCCTGCCACACGCGCCTGCTCAGGGGGCAGTGTAGGCATTTCCGACTCCGGCAGGGGCGGCGCGTAGTGAACGCGCCGATTTGCCAAGATCCACCACACTGCGACGAGGCCGTTCGGAACATTGGCTTCATCATCTACAGGCTAATTTGCACAAAATCGTGGGAGACAGATTAAAAAAGGGAGTTTAAAGGTTTTTGGTTCACGATTTAGAATTGAGACAAAGGAGTTCGTAGTCTCTAGTACGGAATCAGGCTCTGTTAAGCTATCAGAATGGGGATCGAAGGTATCAAACACTATTTGCATGGGCCGATTTGGTGCCGTGTGGATGGTGAATATGGTGGACAAGTTGAGGATGGCTGATAAGAAGGGGGATTTCGTCGCCAAGTTTGATGAGTCTTCTCAAGCTTTCTTGTATACTACCATTCTCCTCACTCCTTTGTCATTTTTATGCCCAAAATTCATTCATAGGTTGTCCTGTCCGCCCCATATTTCATTCCCATACCCGTGTCGACATTGGTATGCTGGCTAGAAACAAGAGTCCAAGCATCACAGGTCGGAACAAAAAATAGAGAGGGAAGGAGAAAGTAGAAAAAAATTGAGAAAAAACAATAATGATAATGAGAGAGGAGGAGGACGAGGAGGAGGAGGAGCTTTTTAAATGTCAAAATCGTTGTAATCTTATCTACACAAATCTAATTTTAAATAAAATAAATCTGAAAAAGCTAAAATCTTCCTCCTTTTGCAAATATACTTTTATATTTCTATCATTCTGATTGCATGCCTCTATGATCCGAAAAAGATTGAAGGGAAAAATCGAAGTCTCGTTCATGTAGTAATATACAAGCTTGCCCCTATTTGAGTCTAAGGAATGTCTGTAGCCTGTAGCATCACCACTCTTTTTGAAATTACAATACAGAGGTCAATCCAGCATCCATGTCCCATTTCAAACTTCCTTAACCAGACAATAAATAATTGCATTTCAATGGAAATAGGAACAATTATCAACTCAACTATTTGCACATTCTTTTTTATTTATTTATTTGATAGATTAGGTGTTGGTTTACATCTGCAACATGTAATATACCTGTCAAGGCCAAGGACTGAGTAATGGTGCGATAATGAAGCTCTTGTACTGGCCCTAAGAGTCTCTCTAAAATTACTATCCTCATCCCTGTATGATGTATCTGCTTTCCAGTACCAATCATCCCTCTGAAAATGTTGATGATATGCACTTGGATCATTTTCTGTCCATCTCTCATAACTTTTTCTGAATTTATTTCTTTCTCGGTTAAATAAACTTTGCATTCGCCTAATTCGCTCCTACAAAAAGCATAAAGATCGATGAATACGATAGTAAGATTAAACAGATTTCAGTATAAACATAATAAAAGATCATACGGAATTTGCAAGAAAAATCAAATATGATAGAATTTTCAATTAAGAGAACAATATTCTACTTTATTGCTTCTCAGTGAAATCTGGAAGTGCAAAGAGCTCTCTTTATCCTTCAATAGAAAATAAACTATTTTGAACTCATAATTTTTGTTCGGTTTGTAAAAAAAAAGAGTGCAATTAGTTTGCTTTTTTCAAGTTATTTTCAATTTTTGGTCTTGCAAAACACCAAATGAAAAAGTGTTTGCTATGATATTTCTGAAAATGTATTTTTGAAAACAAAGTTAAACTTATAACATAAAACTCAAAACATATTTTTGACGTTTTGAAAACACTCAAAACATGAAAAACAAGCGTTTAAATAAAATTTTATTTACATAGAATTTTAAAAATTAAAAATTTTAAGAAATAAAAATATTCTAACAAATAAAATTTAAAAAATTGAAAAAAAAAATTCTAAAAAAAAAATTGTAAAGTTTTTCTAAAAAATAAAATAATAAAACTTTTTGGAAAAATAAAAATTATAAAAATAATTCAAGCTCTTAATAATCACTTACATAAAAATTCTAGAAAAATATTTAAATGAATATTGATAAAAATATTCTCTTAGTCCACGTCATTAATTTTTATTTTACTTTCTATATTTTGAACTCAATTTATTATTTATTTTTATTTTACTTTTGTAACGAGAAAAAAATATTATAAGATTCACCAATATTAAAATATATACATTACTTGATATAAAAAAAAATTATTTCTATTAAATAACCAAATTTCATAGAATAAAATATTATAAAACAATTTTTCAAAATGACAAATTAAACATGTTATTAATATTCTTAAAACGGACCCTCAAAACAAAAATTGAAAATGAATTGAAAATTGAAATATAAACCAAACGGGTTCTAAGGGTTTTCCCAATGCAATCTATAGGTGCAATATCCATGAGCAATGTTAGAAGCAGTTTTAAAAAGTGGTGCCTAGGCATCGCTTATGCGCGAAGCAGGCACAAAATGCCTCACCTCACGCTTTTTTAGCTTTTTATTATTTTTTTACTTCTTTATTTTTTTTTAACTTTTTTCGCACCTAGGTGCCATTTTTATGCTTTTTAACGCTTTTTCTTTAATTATTAAATAATTTTTAGATTGATTTAAAATTTTTAAAAAATATTAAAATAAGAAACACTTTTTATGCCTAGGTTGAAGCTTGGCCGCCATGCTTTACGATTTTTAACATTGGTCAGAAGTGAAAACGAAAAGTGCACATGTACTACTGTTAAATCAGAATTCTCTTGAATTCCATTTATGTTTAAACTTTAGTTGAAACTTTCAAGTCATTTGAAAGAATTTTGCAAAGTTATTGTGCATTTTGATCTTTTCCTTTAGAAGTTCTCAAACAAACAGCATCTCCATAGTCTTCAAACAAGCACCCATCGAAGTCAAAAAGAATCTTGAACTAATAGTATTTTCTGTAAACTGCATTTTCAGCTACACCAAAACTCTATTCGAGTTTGACTTCTTAAGATATAAACAAACAGATATACTCTTCAAATATTTTCAATTAAACATCTGAATAAAAACTTACGCTAAATGAATAGACATAATATTTACTACTGCCAGCTTTGTTATGATTATGGAATAGTAACGTCAATCTGCTATGTGAAATGATATATTGATCAGAATAAGAGCATAAATTACAAATTTCATACAAAGAAAGAATAAGAACAAGAACAATATAAATTGAATCTCACCACTCTTTCCATTTCTTCTTCATATTCTTCTTGCATACGTTGATTATATCTTCTCCAGGCCTCCTCCTGAAATTTCGTTCTGGAAGAACGGCCAGTTGAACATTTCCATGACGACTGAGACCTTCTCAACTTTTTGCAATACCATAGCATTCCAATTTTAGTATGTGTTATGAATAACCAAAGAGAAATGACATTTAAGGACTGAAAAATTGAAGCAATTAAAAGATGGTACCTATAGCAAAATTTTGCCAGTGTATCGTATAAGCAACTACTTTTTCTTACAACTTTCTTTGGGAATCGGCCAAAGACAGAGAGAAGGGAATGGAGGAAAGTTGCTACAACTAATCATTAAAAATGTTGAATGAAGTGAACTATTGCATCTGAAAAAAATCCCTAAGAAAGACTAAAAATTGAAAACTATGAAACCAACAGTTACCTGAGTGGAGATCCAACCAACCGTTGTCCGCAATTGGGTAACCTGCCACAAAGATACTCCCAGTTATAAAGTAGGGAAAAGCTTTCAAATAATGTTACAAAATTTCACCAATTATAGACTAACAAACCAAGTCTATATCTAGGATAATTGAAATGTATGCATGAAAGAAAAAATAATTCAAATTTTTCACTCTCTTCCACAAGATTCTACTTTCCATTATCCTGTTCATCCCCTGGAGGGGTATTCTCACAATCACAATTTCTTCTCGTTGCTTTATCATAGCACATATTGTTTTGTAATTTTTAGGTCCTGTGACAAGCAATATTGTGCTCCCCTGAACTCAATTTGTAAGATTAAAAGGTTCATCTCATTCTCTAGCGTGGTTTTTGAGAAACAACTCCTCTGAATCAAGGTATAATTTGTTATGAAACCTCACCATGTTCACAGCTTCAGCGAGAACAGAATTAGCTATTTTTCATCTCTCTACTTTTCCCCTTTTACATCCATGATGCGCATGCTTGCTAGTCTCAGGAGACTAGCAAGCATGTGAGATCTCTCATAAGCTTCATCAGGAAGTGGAAAAAAGGATTAAAAAGGCCATGTCTCTTATGGCTGAAGATATAAAAATGATGGAAGTGCTGGAACGTTACATGAATGAACAGAAGGAATGAAATATCCTCCAAAATTCAAAAATATGGAGGAATAGGAATCATGATAACAAGGAAAAGCAACCAAGGAAAGAAAGAAGCATTCCCAGGCAAGAGGAAGGAATCTGAAGAGCTGGGAATAGAACATGCTGACGCAACGCAGCCAGGAAAATCTTAGAGCCTGGAGAAGAAAGCAATAGGAAGTTTTCCAGATTTTATTACTGACATATTGTTAATCACCAAGAGTATAGTAATTCAAAATACAGATGCCCATCCCTAATATTTACTAAAATGCCATTTGAGAATTCACTTACTTACCAGGTGAAACTGAAAAGTATTTTCAGTCGCTAATTAATGGATATGTTGGCATTCCCTCCAGAAGCCCCACAAACCAAAGCGGCTAAAAACAAATAGAATTTGCTAAAAAGCCAGCTAGCAAGGGTATTCCTGCGTATGAGAACATAGTAATTTGGCTAGAGCATTAAGTCAACTATATATTTGACACTAGTTTGCCATAATGCTGAAACTATGGCGACAATCAATTCCTCCATTTAAGTGTCTATCATTTTTCTTTGTTCCTGTTCCTAACTTTTCTCGTGGTAGTTCCCAAAGAAATGACAGCCAAGTGAGCATCAGTCTTTAATAACTAAAATAGTACTCAGGGAGTAATGTAACAAGAAAATAACTAAAAGTCTATTCAAGGCGAAAAGACTAAGAATAGTAGAATGAGTTAATCTTGGTATTTTTATTTGTTAGGAGTTTGATAATAATAATGTTATTTTTTATTTCAATTTTTTTTTTAGATAGGAAGTTTAATTATTTTCGAAGTTCTTTCTTTATATAAAGGGGCTTTGGGCGATGTTTACGGACACACTTAAATTATATGAATAAAACTATTTTTCTTGCCCTCAATTCTTCCCTTTGATCCTCTTCGATCCTTCATCTTATTGTTCTTTATCAAAATTGTGCATTCCTGCATTAGGGCGGGAAATGATTGATGTTCGATCGCCCTTTGATTCCATGGGTCATTGCTTTACAAAGACAAAGACAAGAAGAATACCAGCGCTAAGCCTGAATGAAAGGGACAATGTGCGCTAAGACTGTATTGAATCCACTAGTTGTCATCTTTTCCTATTTTCCATCAAGAAGGTAACTGGATGACTATAACCGCTAATTCTCACTTTTCACATAGTTCTTTAGAAACACCTTGGTGCGTATCAAACGAGAAATGATCACCAATGACTAGCCTGACTTCTCCGTAGAGAGGACCCCAGGAGACAGGCAGCAATGTTCTCTTAAAGTGGAAATAAAGTTAACAACAGTTGAAATCCATGTAAAACTGGTACAAAATGACATTTTGAGTTTTCTGCACTGCACTCAATTGGCATATTTAGGGCATATGGTTTACAAAACAATTTGAATATAGCCCTTCAAATTACATGTTTGTGTCACTTGCTCAAGGAGAACATACGCATATATCATTTCAGCATCTAGAACAATTTTCAATTTATTTATTTTTAGGTATTAATGTCTATAGAACCAGTACAAAAGCATGTACTTTGAAATTATCGTTGAAGTAGCAAGTTAGAAGGTTCATAATAACACTGAAACATTGAGGTAAAGTCTCGGAAGTTAGGAAAACATATAGTAGCATTTATGGACAGATAATGCCAACCTAATCTAAGGAGTTAAAGTAAAATCCTCAAGATAAAAGATTTCATCCGGAAATTATTCTTAAGAGTTTATTTCATTGGTAAGAATTGGACTCTCATGAATTTTCGATTCTCAAAATTTTAGTGAATAGAAATTTGTAGTTATTTTTTTCCGAACATCACAGTGGACTTAAAGACAAGGACTGTTTTTTAAGGTGACATGAATAAGCTTGAGCTACGGTACCTAGATATCTTATTGATTAATTTGGTAAATCCCAATATGATACAAAATGTCTTTATTTTCCTCAATTCTGTCTAGCTTAAATTTAATCCCTCTTCCCCCTTCTTCCTCCTATTCCTAAAGGAAATGAACTCGAATGGAATTCCACATGATAAGTTCTAAGGGAAGATGCATTTTGATTTGCATTCCACTGCAACGAGCAATAATCTCTATTCTTCCCTATTAACTAACTTTAAGTAGGGTTAGGATTTGTTGAGATTTAAGATTTCTCTACGTAGTTTTAAAACTTTACAAATGTAGTGTTTGATGTGAAAGTATTCTAGCAAGAGCAAACCATTTACCTATACAGGAATTAGAAGGGGCACGAAAACAAATTTAGTCTCACTTTTGCTTCACGAGGTTTAAAGTTGGAACAAGTAATTTTGCTTTTCCCCATTAACTAGGAAACATTCGGTAGCTTATTTTTGTATTTTGGGGGCACTTTATACTTCTCCACGTAGTTTTATGACCTTATGAAGATCAGCCATCTTAAATCCTGTTCTCCTGAATAATTTCACTAAAAGAAACTGCAGCGTTGCCTTTCCCTCTTTCATCCACTTAATATTTTGTACAGAATCATAAAAACCACAATGCTGAGAAAGTTCCAGGGCAGTTGATTCCTTGGAGATAATCAGTGTGTGGCAGAAAAAATTTGAGGATATTTTGAGATTAGTACACATCAAGAAGAATACACTAGCATGGATCCTTTACATAGGTTTTGGCTTTCAATACATTTCAAGATATAATTTTAACTGATATACAGAGGGATAGTAAAGCAGATGTTTTCTAGTTTTATTATATACTATGAGGATTTTCTCTCCCATACTTCCATCAATAAACACAACTCTCCTAACAATTATTGCATTTGCACCTCTTTCAACTATTCCACAGCATCAGTTTATCATATAAAAAACGAAATTTATCGATTGAAGGTACAGAGGCACGTATATGGAGAAGAAAGCATTCCTCTAATAGACAAACTGTTATTCAGATTGGCCATCAATTTTTCTAATGTGCGTAGTCCACATAGCGGAAACCCAATGCTGAAAGAATTTTATATAGAAAAACTCTAATGTAGAAATTTATAAATTAAATATTGTGAATAAACAAAATTAGATCCTAACACAATTCAAATTTGGTTCATGATCCAAATCCAGTCCATTTATCATATATGCGAAAAGATGAATCTCTCAAAATTGCAGAAACTAAAGGACCTAATTAGACACAAACAGGAAAACAATATTACTCAAGTAACACTGCCAGTATAAAATAATAAAAGGCAAAAATAAGAATCCAAAGAAATTAGATTTCAGTTCGTAGTTGCTTACTCCACAAAACTGCCAAAATTTTAGTTCCCTACCCACATATCCTTTCCAAAATAGAAAATCCATTAGATACAATAGAAAAAGAATATTACCCAAAAACCAGGCATGAACTACTCTTCACCCAAAAGCTACAAAAATCGGGTATGTATCTTCGCAATACATTTCAAGTGAACTTTTCAATCTCTCAAACTGTAGAACCAAATTTTGCAAATTTTAACAGTAGGTCCATGTGCGTGTCAGTTTAAATGTGAGGAAATATCTATTAGTGCAACAATCATGCAACTCTTCTGGAACTAAAAACGCTACTTGGTAGTCTTTCCTAATGCCAAGTGATCAAGCAAAAAAAAAAAAAAAAGAATAAATAAATACATANGTGATCAAGCAAAAAAAAAAAAAAATGAATAAATAAATACATATCTACTTTCCTATATTAAACAATCCATGCTTATTGATAATAAGAAATTTGCACATGCCCATACAAACAAAAAGGCAAATTAGAAAGGGAAAATCCAACGTTATCAGTTAATAGTAAATACTACGAAGTAAAGCCAAGCTGATGGCATTACCATTCATTCAAATTCTTTATATATATATATACACACACACACACACAGGGAGAGAAAAGAAGACCACCAAAAAATTGAATAAAATATCTATTTTCATAAAAATAATGCAAAAACTCAATGACGAAAACCGAAAAATAAATTAGTAAAAATGTGAAAAGCATACAGCAAAGACAGTGGTGGTAGCTCCAATTAATCCAAAAATTAGAATTCCCCATAGCCTCTTGTCCTCTTGTCTATCTTGATAACCTTTGTTCCGTTTATCGGCATCCTCCTTACTCATTGTTCTGTGTAATTCAATGCACTGTTTTCAATTGAATGCTGATAATTTTGATCGATTGAATTGAAAAACTTGAAACCGTGCTTTTCTTTCTCCAAATTTCTTGAATTGTCAACTGAATTTTCATTGGATTGAATTGAATTGAAGATGACCTTATTTCTTTACTCTCTAATTTTTAATTCTTTTTACTGCTTGAAGCACTGAAATCGCGTAAATGCTTTATTTGGTAAGGCTACGTGTACACGTAGCATGGTCCAACAAATAATGACTGCGTTAAATTCACTCACGATAACTTACTAACTTGTCCCACTTAATTTTATTTTATTTCATCATAATCACTGGTCATTCAATTTGATTTTGCTTTATTGTGACCATCCAACTTCATATTTATTTCAATTAAGTCACCTGATAATTTTATTTAACAAAATCAAATTGGATGGCCACGTGATACTAAATATGAAGTCGGGTGGCTATGGTGAAACAATCAAATTGGATGGTCAATATAATACTAAATATAAAGTTGGATAGGATGATAAAACAAAATCAAGTTGGATGATCAATAGACTCTAAGTATAAAGGTGGATTGGTGGATTTAACCCAATAATAACCAGATGAATGCTTGGATGACTAATTAGTGTAATTTATACTCTTAAGAATATTTGGGAATTCTTTTGATGAATTACATTTTATTCTTATATATTATATGTTAGGTAAAACTTAATAAATTGAAGTGAAATTGAAAAAAAAAAAAAAATGAACAAAAATCGATGAAAATGATGATTTTCAAAGTTTGGAGATTAAAGTGAAAATATTCAATAGTTGATTAGGACCACAAAATAAGATTGAAAATCATATGGTGTCAACTGAACAAGAGTAGAAGATAAATGAAGTCTAAAACAAAACAAAACAAAAGAAAACAAAAATTCTCGATGTGCATGCCATTGCATGAGCAAGGAGACTTTTTCCCACTTTCGAAGTTGATTTCACTTGCCCTTGTGTGGGCATGGGATTGACCAACTTTCTTTTTATGATAAATCTCTTTTTATCTGAAGAATGTAGCTCAATCCTACAACACCTGTTTCCTTTTAAACTAAAAGATCTAGGAAGTTTCACTAACTTAATGCCCTTGTATATTTACAGAAAATTACGTTTGGAGGAGCCAAAAGAAACTTCAGTAACTCTACTAGCGGACAGGTCAATCAAGCATCTTCAAGGAGTGACTAAGAATATGCTTACTAAAATTGGAGATTGTATGAAATATGTATTGTAGAATACTCAAGCGAAAAGCTTCAATATTCATTCCATCAAAAATATTTTTACATCGTTGTACCCATTACAAAATATATTTTAAGCCTGAGGTCAATAATCTAGAACAGAGGGCTCGAAAGCCTATTGGAGCTCTTAGGGTCGAATTTTGTCTCGTCATCCTTGATCTCAACCTCATCATTAGGCGATGTTTCCTCAGACTCGCACAACTCGAGATCATCCGCAACCTCAAGGATAGTCTTCATGTCCTTATGCTGAACCTCGGGCAAATTTACCCAAAAGAAGGCTCGGGCCTGCTTTAGGGTAAATTAATACGAGCCCATGGCATAGTTAACCTTCAACCTGTTAAATTCCTTGAACACTTTGAAGTCATCGATAACTTTTTATTGGGCCTCCTCAAGTGATGCCTCGAAATTCTTCTATTTCTGCTCAAGCTTCACGTTTTTAATTTCATCTCTTGATTGCTTAAGCTTGAGTTTTGTGCCCTTCAGCTAGACATTGGCTTTGTCTTGCTCTTTCTACAAGCTATTGTGCTCAACCTAAGGTTTGGCTATTCTTTTATCCCAGTGCTCCACAAGCTTTGTGAGCTCGACAGTTCTGTGGGATTTGTCAATCAATCCCCTTAAGGGCAAGGCCTCGAAAAACGCTCAGCATCCGAAAAATAATGAAAACATCATGAGCTCACTTTTGGGTTTAAAGATAGGAAAAATTTACAAACCATATAACAGTTAAATCTCAAGCTTTACTTTTAAGGTCATGGTTTCGAGAGCCTTTAAAATAATCATCGAACTTCATGAGCATATACACAATATAAGTAATGAGTTCCTACCCTCGACATTTATGACATTCAAGAGGTCTAATATGTCATCCCTCAAAGAGGTCATCAAGTTCATATACCAAAGGGATGAGGTTCTCTAGCCTTTGCATATTGTTCTCTAAAACCTCAAAATAGACTCGACCTATATTGAACTTGATCATGTCCTGGATTCTCCAATTCGGCCAAAAAGGGTGCTCGAGCTTTTGAGGACTAACTTAGAAGAATTTCTCCTTCCATCCCTTAAGTGAGCTCGACATCTTAGGGATCTTAACCTATCCCTAAAAGATGAGTAGATGAAGCAAGTAAAGTTTGAGAGTTGTTTAAGCTCGAAGATCAATTTACATAGGTCGATATGAGGGGTTATTGATAGACACCTATAAGCTATATAATAATACACGAACATTCTCCACCCATTAGGTACTAACTATCATGGGCACATGGAGTACATGCCCAAGAACTCTACAAAAAAGGAAGGGAGTGGCCACCTAAAATACATCTTTAGAGATTCTCTAAAAATAAAAGAATTTCATCTCCCGAGCTCACACCATCATGCCCTCGAGGTCTGATAATTGTGTTTTTGCACACTTATTTAATACCTAAATAAACTTAAATATTGATTAAAGTAGTGAATTTCTATTTACTATTGTATAATTATGATTTATTTATTTTTTAGGAAAAAATCATCCATGGAATGAGAACAAGGCAAAGAAAAAGAAAAGGGACTGAAATTGTACAACTCCATCGGAAGAGGCATTTTCCTTGTTTTGTTTTGTTTTGTTATTTTATTTTATTTTATTTCTTTCTTTTCCCTTCATTTTCTTTTCTTTTTCCCTCCATAATTTCTTAACATTTTGGGGGCAAAATCAAGGGCATAAGGAGAATTAACCAAAGGAGGTTGAGAGATTTTGGAAAAATCAAGTTCAAGCATTAACATCTTCAAAAATCGAACAATAGGGTCATATCTTTAATTTTGTATTTTCTTCATTATTATCTTCTCTTTACAATGTATTGCATGAAATATTCTCATTTCTATCATTTGTATAAAATGGGCTAGTTATTTGTGCTGGAATTTATGATTGAAATTTAACATAACTTTAATTAATTTTAATGTTTGCTATTTAATATTAAAATTACTTATGTTCATGTACTTTTACTATTGTTATAATTGAATTTTCATCTATATGGCCAATAGATGATTGTGTTCAGTAATTTGTACATTTTTAAAGAGAAGATTGTGCATTTTAGACCAAATAGTAGAACATATGTTCTTGTGGGGGATATAGATATACCCCTAACCATAGGTGATTCATTGAGCTATTTTTACAAAGATTTAATGTGGTTATTTGGTTTTAATCAACATAGACATATAGATATAGTAGGTTAAACCAATCAATTATGATTAATTTCACTCGAGGGAGGTAATTAGCTAGACTTAGAAAATCGAGTCTAATATCATAAAATGAGTAATTTGTTAATTAGTTTGTGCAGAAATTAATTAGACGATGGTTAAATAAAATCGTAAATCCCAACCACGTTTTTCTTTCGAAATTCACAAGTTTTTGTAATCGAAAGTAAACATTCGTCGAATGATTGACAACTCAAACTCAAAAGTCAACTTTATTATTAGAACGCGACCTGTGCACTTGTTGTCTGCACTTTTAAGCGAACAAGGCCCAAGGCCCTACAATAGCAATTGGGCATTAGACTGAACTATCTAGCAATTGAGATCACTACATACTCCTTACCTACATAGTAGGCCGAGGTAGTTAAAGGTAGGGTTGGACACACTATAGCCCAGAGATCAACTAGCTTAAGGGATATCCATGGGGATTACAGAGTTACAACTATCCTCAAGCACACTACCTGATCCCAAGTTGGAGCTCAATACTCTCAGAACCTCACTTACTGTCTATATTCAACATCTCACTAAAAATAAACTTTAAATCTCAAGTTCTTACCCTATACCTCGACTATCACGAACTCTCTAAAAAGCATGAGCACGACCTTGCAACAAGAATTTTATAGCGAGTAGAGAAGTAAAAGTAAAAAATGAAGGGAATTTTATAGCGAGTAGAGAAGTAAAAGTAAAAATAGAGAATTTTATAGGCTTTCAGGGAAGACCAAAGGTCATTGATCTAGACCGTTAACATTTTCCACGTGTCATACAACTAGCCTCTAGGTTATTTATGACCCTTCATCACTTTGTGCTTAGGATGTACGTTATATGCTTGATACCCAAACTCCTTAAACATCTTTCACCTAGCTCCAACTGTGAGGCCTATGGTTTTTACCTCAACCTCGAGCTTAACCAACTACACTCACCTCAACCTCGTTCATTATTCAGGTACGCTTTAAATTCAGTTCAATTCATAGTCTCACGCACATATTTCCCTTTTCGCTTACTTAAGTATCGGAGGGTCAATGAGACATACCCGATGCCTTTGTCTCATATCTTGCAAATTCCGTTCGTGTTCAAACCCCGCTTTCAAGCTCAGATCTTTACATGTGAAGATTTTTGGTAGCATCAACTACCATATCCACGTAAAATATTTATGCCTCACTAGTCCATATAGCTAGAGATATTTTAAGAAACAATCAGCACGATATACATAACTATTGATAAGTGCATTCTATACATTTATTTAAGCCATTAAATTTGATTATTTGTTGATGAATTATATGAAACATGACTTAAGTCTATTGTTTGTTAGGTAACAATAGATGAAAGAGGCAAAAGTAATGAAAATAAGCATAAAATGGCTTAATTGCATCAAATACAAAGTTTGGGGGACTAAAAGGCAATAATTCAAAAGTTAGGTCAAAATGAAAAACGATTACTTAAGAATGCCAAGAGTCAATTGGAGTTGAAGAGAAGTTAACAGGATGAGAATTGTCGAAATTGATCAAATTATACGCGTGAGAAAGTTAAGGGGACAATTTGCAAAATTGGTCTAAAAAATTTGTGCTATGCGTATGCATGGGCCTACAGGTCTTGCATAAGCAAGGTCACAAGATGCCTTACCCGAGGCCAAATTTTGTGTATTATGTGTACACTCAATTTGAACCATGCGTACGCATGGTTCAATTCCAAGAAAAAAAATTTGTTTCCTTATTTGGTTTTGAAAACTTTTAGACTATGTTTGATAGCACATATTTTCTAGGGAAGTTGGAAAGTTTTTTCAATTTTTCACAAAATGCATTGTTTGATAGCAAAATTTTTCAGGTAAAACTTTTTCCTCTTTCCTCCACCCACGCGCCTGATTTCCTGAAAATGTGGAAAATGTTTTCCTTTTATTTTTCTGGGAAATGATTTTCCAGGTTCTTCTCTTATTATTATTATTATTATTATTATTATTATTATTATTATTGGCAATAGAAACAAATTCTAGACACAATGGTGAAAAAAATTATCACTTTTATTGATAATTATCATGCAAAACAAAGCCAAACGAATGGTATTCGGTATAGTAATTTTTTTTTTTCAAGAATTGCTTTATTTTAAAAAAAAAATTTAATTTTTTTTTTGCAATTGGAAAAAATTCTAGACACAACGGTAAAAAAATTATCACTTTATTGACAATTTTCATGCAAAACAAAGTCAAACGAATGGTATTCGGTATGATAATTTTTAAAATTTTTTTTTTTGACAATTGGAACAAATTATAGACCCAATGGTAAAAAAATTATCACTTTGATGGACAATTTTCATGACAAACGAAGCCAAACAGGCACCAAACTTTCAACATTTTTCAGGTGAAAAATTATACCAATCAAATACAATTAATTACAATTCCTAGTAAAACAATTTCTAGGCAATTTAATTCCCTGTAAAACATTTTCTTTCCACCCATTTTCCATATTTGCATTCAAACGAACCCTTAGTATATCATGAGCCATGCAGAACGAAGGGATCTTTTTTTTTTTTTTTTTGTTTATCATTAGTGAACTCAAGAAGGATTATTACATTGAAGAATCAAGAAGATTCAAGTGAAGAATTTGAGGTTTCAAGTTCTTCATCATATTCCTTCTCTCGGGGTGATTTCTTTTCTTATTCTTTTATATAATTTTCATATAGCGATTTAGACTAAACAAATTTATGTATTTGATAGATGACAAAACTTATTGATTTTTAGTTTGTAATTCAAGACTTATTGTTTTTTAGTTAATTCTCGTGTTTGTGGTTTAATACACATTAAGTTTGTTTGTTTGAATGATTGTGCACCACTTAGACAATTAAATTGATTATTTATAGTGTTGGAAAACTCATAATAAGTAGAATGTTGCATGTTAAACACACGGGTAACAAATATTAGGAGAAATGTTTATGGTGTGTGCAGTCGCATGTGATAATCTGATAATTAAATGCGTGCTTTGCATATGAATTCAGACTTGGATTAGGACCAGGTCGTGTTAAGCATAATTAGAACCGGATCGTGTTAAGCATATATTTGATATTTCTTGGAAAAGAATATTAAATATAAATTGATTATTGATCGTCATAAACACATTAACGACACTAATTAACATAAGTCGTGAGTTAGAATTAGACATCAATAGATGGAGTCAAAAATTTAGTACATTCATCTCATATTTGATTAAAAAAAATCCGTCTTTATAGTTTTCATAGTTAATTAGAACAATCACAACAACCAAATCAATTTTGTGTTACAATAGATCGGATTTGATATAACTAGTACATTATAATTAACAGTTATTTCTCATGAACGATAATTCAACTCACTACAATATTATTTATCAACGATCTCGTACGTTTGCGGGGATTTTCTCGAACAACTATCACATCATTTTGTAATTATCATATGAGTTGACTTTTTTCTTGAAACAACGCTAATTAATTTATAAATTAAGAAATAAAGATGTCATAAATATAGATTTTATATATAACAATAAAATAGTTACATCGTGTTTGAACGATTTTACATAAAGTAATGCTATTTAGTATCAATACTAGTAGTATTAAATTACAAGATCAATTAAATTCAAGATATTATAAATCATTTAATGTGACCTATAATATATTGACACTTAGACTGGTGGAAAGTGTTATATATCACTATTCTTTTACTTAGGACTTAGCCATTTTTTATCACATGGTGACTCATCATGTATATAACAGAAGCTTAATGAAGTGCAATATTATTGGAAAATAGGAAATCGAAGATTTAATAAATTTTTACAAATTTCCAGTGGTCTCGTTTACTATCCAGCTAGGGCAATCGGATATGTTCGCAGAATAGATTATTCTTTCCAAGGGATTTTACTTCGTGCTGTTGCTGATAATCCTGAAGAAGTGTGCATTCCAAGGAATCCACCAACGCCTTGATCCTTCTAATTGAGAGGTGTAGGGTTTCTTTTGTCATGTTTGCAAAACAAATACGAAACCAACCCGGTTCAGTACAGTGAAATGAAGATCCGGGGGAGACATTTAAACCGGATTCGTAAAGAATTCTCTTCCATAGCTCCGTTTCTGCTTCAAATGTACTAGATTTTAGCAGGTGTTTCATGTCAATCCAGCAGAATAATCCCGCATTGCTCCTTAGACACTTGATACCGACTTCTAGGAGCCCAGAAACCAGCAGTTTCTGCCTGTTTTTCAATCTCAGTTGATTCTCTTTGATATACATTGTGGTGAATTTTTTATCAGCAAGAATTTTGGAAAGTAGATACTGGGATTGTGAAGAAACAAGTCCAAAACTTGACATTTTTGTAGCAGCAGCAATGAGGGTATCGTTATTGGAATAAATCATACCAATCCTGAAACCTGGAAGACCTAAATCCTTTGACAGACTTGAGACAATGTGTATTTGGGTCGAAATACCAGAATTTTTAAGATATTTTTTGTTTAGAGCTTCCATGATGCTTATGAAGCTTGGTGAATCAAAAACTGTCCCCGAGTATATTTCGTCACTCACTAGGTGGATGTTCTTGTCCAGGGTAAAGTTAATGAGTTGGTTTAGCTCTTCTAGTTTCATTGTCGTGCCTAATGGGTTTGAAGGATTTGTAAAGAACAGCCCCTTAACTTTTAACTGGAGTTTTTGTGCATGTTCATAAGCTTCTTCTAGGGCAGACATAGTAATTCTGAAGTGATTCGGACTGGTGCAGTGGATTGGAACAATTTCAACCCCAGTTCTCCACTTGAGATCCCTGTCAAACCTGGTTTAAGAAAAAAAAATAAAAAATGTTCCAGCTAAAATGACAGAGATTATATTTGAGAAAATATTGAGTTAATCATGTAGAAATTTGTGTTAGAACAGTTATGTTACCCAGGATAGTACGGCGTAGGAATCAAAAAAGCATCACCAGGTTCAGCAAGACAAAACATGAGAATTTCATTTGCTGATGTTGCGCCTGCTGTGAGTACAAGCTTGTTGGGGTCAAATTTTACTTTGTTTTGTCTAACTTCAGACATGTAATCTACCAGTTCCTGAATATATATGATACAACATCATGAACTTTCCATATAGTAAAAAATGCATTAACTTGCGAAATATAAAAAATAAATTACTTTCTTGAAGGCAGGCAGGCCATGGTAATCTTGAAAGAGAGCCAATTCTCTGAATATGGATCCTCCTCTTTTCTTAAACCCTGTCCTGTTATGGTTTCTTGTAATCCATGACTCCAGAAGATCGAAGGATAACTGACGAGTGATCCAACAAATCAAAATGCATAACATGTAAAATACTGTAGTACTGCATAGTGCAGTCCACCATCTACACCACATATAATGTAGGAGATCAAAACTGCTCTTTAAATTAAAACTCTTTATTTCTCATACTCATTTTCAACCATACATTCATACAATAAAATATTTTACACATAAACCCAAAACTTTTCTCTACCTTCTTAACTATACATTCTCTAAAAAATTACTATTCAAAACATCATTTTCTCTCAATTTCTCTTTATAATGTCCATCAAACAGGGGCTTAAATTCGTACTTTCCCTACAAAAACAGGGATACTCAACACTTTTCCACAAAAAGTTTCTAAGTTATGGCTTTATTGCTATATGGTCAATGTCGAGTAGTATATAACATGAGACAAGATTTGTTGCAAAAGCAGCAGAATGTGCCTCTGTGTGTGTGTGCGTTTATTGCAACTTATAATGATATAAATGCAATGTATATAGTAACCTGATTCTCAGCTAGGCCCATCTGAATGATCCCCGAAGGATTTTGATCCTCGTCATAAGGATTCTTCTCGTATTCTTGCCATCCTAGAAAGTAACAAGAGTCTTGTCCATGTGACTTACACATTGCTTTCTTAGACAACATTTTCATTCTGTTAATAAATCTCACTTCATACACCTTCGAAAAATACTGTAGCTGTAGAGTCCCTCAGATTGAGACTCAGGAATCCAAAATGTAGGCATAGTATTATATACAAGTGATTGAGGGAGACAGTTGACCGAAAATATCTATTACTTAGTGGATAGTGCTTTGCTCATATTATTTAGTTCGAGGAGACCCACTTCAGTTAGTTGGAATAGAAATTAATGTTGAAGTCAAAAATCAATTCTAACATAGGACCCACAACTTTTCAACCACACATTTCATCAGTTTAATCAAAATTTACTAAAAATCTGATTTTAATAACGTGGGCTAAATTCGTTTGCCATGTATTTTGTTTATTTTTAGGAATTATTAAGAATTTAAAGATGATTTAAGGTAATTATTAGAACCGAGAAACAATAAAAGCCGTGTAGCTAAAATTATAATTTAAACTTGTTATGGACTCACAATTCATTTTTTATCAATAAATTTTGTGTTTAATTTTAATTTAAACAATCTCAAACAAGCAGTTAAATGATAAGGACATACTTTGGCATGATTGTTATAGGATTACGAAAGAAAAATAAGTTTATCATAGTCTTTTATGTGTGATGAATTATAATAATGAGCTTTGGATTGTTAAAAGAACATGTAATAATTAAAACATAAATGACGATATTAACTAAATTATAGACTTAACAACTAAATTAATAATCATAAGAATGAGACTGAAAATAGATACACGTAAGTAACCTATGCTAATATTGGTTTACCTTTTTTCCATAAATGGAACATTGCTTTCTGACCGCTTGATTTATTCTATTTTCATAACTTGACAATGCTCATCCTCATCTATAGGGATGGCAACGGGGCGGGGCGGGGACCCCGGTACCCGCCCCCGCCCCGCCCCGTCCCCGCCCCGTTACCCGTTTAAGCGGGTTTTCCCCGCCCCGTTCGGGGCGGGGCCCCGCGGGTATCGGGTTTGTCGGATTTTTTTGCCATCCCTACTCATCCATATATATATTTTATTAATTTATTTACCTTTTTATTTTATGTGTAAAAGCTAAAATAAAGCATTGCGTACTTGCATCTAAAAGTTAATTCGTATAAGCACTTTTTTTCTATAATCTTACTTGACTGTCATCAAGTGTAACTAACTATAAAAAATATCTTAATTATATTATATACAACCTTTTATGTTTAGAGATCTGTGTTGAGGTGAATTTGGAGCACAAATTACCTGACAAGGTTCGGATTGAGTGTGGGTTTTGACACCTACCAAAAATTTGTTAAGTGAATATTTTTATATGCTTTGATATAAGGAAAAAGGAATGTGAGATGATAATCTTTGGGGGTGGAATGAAGGAAATAAAATAAAATAAAAGAAAAAGAATCTTAGTGTAAAGGTGGACAAGAGGGCTATGAATAACCTACCATATGTCCAAAAGAATGTGAAAAGAAGAGAAAAAAACAGAAAAGGTAAAATATAGAACAAAAAGGCGAGTAAAAGAGCTTGTGATAAGTGATCTTACATGTTTATTCGTGCTGCTTACTTCATTGTAAATTATCGTTATAAAACACGGATCGAGTCAAAAATTGGACGACCTAGTCAAATTAAGCAAATTTGTACTTAATTTTGTGTAAATCATTGTTATAAAACTCGGCTCAACCCGACCGATTGGGTTGAAAACTCAGTAACTCGAACCTTTGATTGGACTGGGTGGGATTATATGACCGAAATACAACTGGCTCGATCAAATTCCGAGTCAACCGACGATTCACGAATAGCAGTTGACCAATTCCTCCAGCTAGCAAGAACAATAGCAAAACCACTGGAACCAACAACACTTTGTTATCACATCTAAGTCTTGAATAATTTAATGTTTTCTAAAAATGTTTTGAAAAAATTATAGTTTAGCATTTTACTTCATTTTGTAATACCAACGGATTACTTTATAGACTTATTATTTATGAAAATATTATTTTTAATTGAGATGAATTGAATATTTAATACACATTAAGATTTGATCAATTGCTAATAAATGACTTATACATAACAAAAATAGGAATAATATCATTTTTAAAATTAAATATAAATTATAAAATCAAAATGTAACCAATATCACTAATAAGTGAGTTTAGAAAATCAATAATTAAGTCAATGTTTGGTAGAGATTAAAATTAAATTTTTAGTACATTTTGATAAAAGTTGATGAAATGTGTGGTTGAAAAGTTGTGGGCCTAAAAAATATGTGGTTAAAATTAATTGTTGCATTTGACTTAAATTAAAATTAAAATTTTAATCTCTAATAAGCAGGGACTAAAATATATAATAATGACTAGTGATCTTTAATTTTATCTCAAAGAGAATTTTATACATAAAAATATTGAAAAAAATAAAATAAAATTGAACAAAGACCCCGGATTGACCACTAACTTAACGGTTCAACTAGTAACTCGATGACTTGATACCTCAATCAGATCGATACCCGTGTTGAGTTAATAGCTATGTTATAAATATTGAGACCAAAGGTAAAACCCATATTTGGAGGTACTTGGAAGATTTGGAGCTTAATTATAGGAAAATAACAAGTTTCATACGTGAAATTTAGCTTATGATAAAGTTTAAAGATAATTTGAACACTTTCGAATCTAGAGAGGGACTAATTTTAGAATGATTGTTCCAACTTTCAAACTGCAGTCTGCAAACAGTTCATATTCCAAAGGTACAAATAACTCCTCCAATTTTTCAATATATGCTGTCTCCGAGCACAGACTGAAACTTAAAAAAGTTTTTGCATGTTACTTGGATCAGAATGTCATGGCAGGGACCCTTTCTCAAAATTACAAGAGTTCATTGTCATATGCCACGTGTAAAAGAAAAAATATTGAACTATTCCTTCATCAAATTTCACTTTTAATGATAGAAAACTATTGAATTGAAAAGTTTGTTGAGAACAAAACAATCGAACAATGACCTTTTTATGACAGAAATCTTCATTGCAAAACTGCAAATTCTTGTAGTGAATTTTGATTTTATATCAATTAGGGCGGGGGCTGAATTACGTATCAAGCAACTACTGACTATGAAGCTGTGTTGCTGTGTCATAATGAAAAATCTAATTTTCATTGGAAAATTTAGCATATGTTAGAATGAAAATGGTCATTTTTATTTTTGTTTTGGGCTCTTGAAACCATGTTGTTCCACTGACATAATAGGCATTTTCCAGCACAAAAAAGGAAAAACATGAAGCGAAAGTACATTTCTGCTTACAGCTCATTTCACTTTATGGCGTGCATCAGTTTGAACGTTGACAAGTGGGACATTAGTACTATCCTCTTGTTGAATGGAACCAATTATTTGATTTTTCTCACTTGTAGAACCAATTTGTCAATGTTGAAACGTGATCAAATCATTCGGTCCCAGTTTAGTATTATCCTGCAAAATAGTAAAACTTCAAATATTTTTTTTAAAAATATAGTAGGTGATAAAATGATTATACGCATCGATATTTTTATTTCAATGATACAAAATCATTTAGGTTTAGATTGTAATTTCAAGTAAAGTTATGGACCAAAAAGTAACTTTTTGAAAGTTGGAGAATCAAAGATATGAGACAGGAAAGTAAAATTTATATGATTATTATATAAATGATTTTATGCATATTAATCTTATAGAGATTTGTGGGAAGTTTTTGAAAAGATAAAAGACTTTTAATGACTAAAAATGACATGAAAAATTTATATCGATTTAAGATATATTTAGTAGGATAATTGCTGGAAATTATAAAAGAAAGGATTAATTTTAGTGAAGATAACTTTGAAAGTGTATTACAAGTAGATGAGTTTAGCCTTTGGTAGTGGAACATTGTCCCTATTTATAAGCCTTTAATCAAGTGTTTGTTGCCCCTTGTCGCATACAGCTACAGTGCTGATCTAGATATATGTGTCATCCCCCTGATTGGAGAGTTTTGAGTTGATGCTAGGTTTAACAGGTCAAACCATCATTTTTCCAAGGACGTAATTGTTGACTAAGTCATGATTGTCTACAGCCTAGGCAATCATTGCTGATTAGTAGGTAAGAAGGTCGTAACGTCATAGGTAACACTCGTCCATTGAGGAGTGTATCGTTTTGGAGGTGATGATATCACTGGAAGACATCTTTTCAAAGGAGTAGTAATGATGTTCACAAATGACGACAGTACGTGGCCGAGCTTGTTGGATGAGCTCCTAGTCCAACGTTATACTTTGCTTTCAATGTTTACTATTTAACCCTTTCTAATCTTATTCCAAGTGGGTCCAAGATTGTTTATGAGTTGGGACAACAATTGTCTCCCAAGGTTTGGACTCTACTTTCTAGAGAGTTCGGACTTTCAATTATTAGTTCGAAAATATTACATTTTGGTATCAAAAGTCAACCAATTATTTATTTTGAAGCATTAATGTTGTGGGATGCATGAACAACACATAATGGTAAGCCAAGGGTCATGTTACTTCCACTTGAATAGAAGCCTCTTAGACAAGTTTAGCACATTAAATGGTGGCCCTTGATCTTTCCCTTGCTTGCATTTATTTTCAACGGTTAAGATCATGCCCTTCCATATTCCTCTCCTATATATATGTGTCGGGCTTTACCTCATTTTTCCCGTACTTTTCTCTCAGTTTGCTCCCAAAGTCTCTCGCCTTTAAGTCTTGTCCTTCTTCAAATCCAGTATCTTCTAGTTGTGTGACATCGTTTCCTAGGCTCCTACCTAGGTACCGACCTTTACTTTTTGCCCATGGTTTTTTTTTACCTTCTTTTAAGACGAGTCTATAGTCTATTCTTGGGAAAAATGGTCAAGAAGAGTCCAAGGTCCCTTCGACGAGTCATCTAGTTTGAGTGTTCATGAAATTCTTTTCCCCATCCCTATTTTGTTGTCCGACCTGAAAATTTAGCTAGTTCGTATGGGAGAACCAAAACCAAGTTAGGACCTTAGGCTTACGGTTGGGAATGAGGGTGAGTTAGACCCATAGGAAAAAGTGGATTGGGATTGTCTTTCTGATGAGAATCATGGAAGGCCGGCTAGCAAAGATCTTTTACATATTTCAGATGAACCAATAACAAGATCAAGAGTAAAAAATATTGACGAAGCCATGCAAGGACTAGTCCAAGCTGTGTGGGCCAAGAGTTCAAGTGCAACGAGCAACACACATAAAAGCATTTAGGATAAGATTCAAAGTAAGATGGTAGTCTCAAATTGTTAACAACATAAAACCATGAAAAACAAACAATGAATTCAATCATAACAACAATAATTTTTAACCATCAAAAGTGTATTTCAAAAAAGACTCGTCCCGGCAAAAACAAGGAATACACACGAATTCTCTAAGAATCTTCATCATCTTTGAGCGAAGATGTAGATCTAGGAAACAACGGTGAGGATGATTGCTATGGGTAGCAATTGAAACAAAATTTAATTTCAAAATTTATTGTAATCTTTTCTAGATAATAGTATGATGTTAAAAAAATATTGTGAAATTTTAGTTAAGGGTCCAACTTTCCATTATATTATCTTAAAGGATGGAGGGTAAGATCTCTCTTAGCCAACCTACATCAAAATTTTATGGATACTGTAAGTGTTATGCCTTAGGTCCAATCAACTTTGGAATATAAACACTTTTAATAAATATTATCAATGCGTATTTATGGAAATATCTATTATTTAATTAAATTAATATTCTAATAAATTAAATAATATAATCTGTAGATTCAAGTCTTAGTGATTTGTTAATCACAAGGAGTTGTGATTGTAAGACACAAATTACGTATGACTGAATCTTAAATCATCTGTGGTCGTATGTAATAACGAGATACGGATATCGTTATTACGGATAGATTATCACGTGTGGCATTTCTTACTTGTGAAGTAAGTAGTTGACCTCACAAGCTAAAGTGTTGTAACATTTGAATGAACACGTTGATGTTTTGTTATAGAACAAAACATTGGAGACCCGTTGGGAGATTCCACATGGATAACTATCTGAGTGTCAGTGATTAATCTCTAACGTTCGGTAGTAGAATTGGTCATTTGACTTNGTAACATTTGAATGAACACGTTGATGTTTTGTTATAGAACAAAACATTGGAGACCCGTTGGGAGATTCCACATGGATAACTATCTGAGTGTCAGTGATTAATCTCTAACGTTCGGTAGTAGAATTGGTCATTTAACTTGAGGTCATCATAGTGCCTTATATGAGGACAGTCATACTTTGGTGATATTGCATGTTGCTCTTTCAAGGGTCGCTAATACAATATCGTTCGGGTATGTCAAGAATCATATGAAGGTTGTGAGTGATCAATAGATGATTTGTCACTCTTAGATAGTAAGA
>CAIGRT010139097.1:0-11482 GCA_903798405.1 Fraxinus platypoda
TAAACGCATTTCTAATTACTATTATCAAATATTTATAACATAAGTACATCCCAGTTAGGTTGGCACCTACTTTTTTTCAAAATTTTTTAATTTTTTTTTTCACGGGCCAACGGGTTAACCGAGGCCCGTGAATGTGCAACCCGCGAAGCCCGCAGGTCACACCTCCTTGACTTGTGAACCGCCCGCTCGGGTCACGGATCGGCCCGCGGTCCTGGGTCGATCCGGGCCGGTTTTCACGGATCTGACCGGCCCGTCCGTCTTGACACCTCTAAGTTTTTGAACTTGTCATGGAACTTTCTCAAATTTTTCTCATTGCCATTGAACTTTTACCAAAATGTTATTGTATCTATCACTTGCCTTTTTAAAAGTCAACAGACTTGATAAACTTAACAAAATGTTATACATCCATCACTCCGTGTGTCGTATAATCAAGTCCGTTAACTTTTAAAATGACGAGTGATGCAACTACGGATAGAATAATATTTTCGTAAGTTCTTGAATAACATTTAAAGTTCAATGGCAAAGGAAAACATTTGAAAAAAGTTCAATTGCAACTCAAAAAACTTTTAAAGCTTGATGACAATTTATAAACATTCGTAAAAGTTTATTAAATACTGAGATATTTAACCCAAACAGAAAAAAATATTTTGTTTTTTACCATTCATGTGCAGGAATTAATAATGTGGGATAAATTTTTATCATGCAAGTAGGCCTGAGCTTCACCTCTCTATTTTCTGGAATACTGCAGATTATATGACAAACTTCAGCAGATAATACCAGCACCATCCCTTTCTGACAAATTACAGTAAAATAAATAAAAAATACTATTTAGAATAATTATGCTCCACTTTTCATATCTTTCTGAAAGCCATACTAAATTCTGTGGGTGAGAAATTGCTTCATGCTATGTTCCAAATTAATGTCACTACATACAGAACATGCAACTTTAAGTCTCAAGAGTCCATTGTAGACTCTTGACCCCCACCCCCCCCTACTTCACTCCCTGTTTAATGCAATAGTCAAACTTATCCAGTTCCTACAAGTACACAATGCCATTACCTAAAGAGTGCAGTGGGGCTTAGTGTTGAATGCAAAACAGATAAAAGAGGAATGCTAACATCAAAAGCAACACATAATATCTCAACAAATAAAAGCACAAGCTCTTAATTTCCAACTACTAGAAGATAACATGCTTAATACCGTGGCTTAAACCCAAATAGAAAATAGTTTACGGGAGAAGGAAGTAATAATCTGCTACAATTTGGGAAAATTGAAACGAATGTTTGACAAGCATAGTATTTTTCCATGAAAAAAGAATGGGATAATCTACTCTATTATACAAATGTAGAGTCTGTCCTTATTTTCGAGGCCAACAAAAATCACACATGGGATTTTGAAATGGACAGCGACAATTGCAATGCAGTAGCTTAAATAAGATTAATAGTGAATGAGACGTAAGGATGTGCATCAGCATCACCTGCAAAGCCGCCCATCCCTCCTTCGTCCTCATTTTTCCAGTATGCGCTGCATTTACACAGGAAGAGAGATTATATATCAATAGAAATATTCTCAAGTCAAAATTTTGACAGTGATCAGTGTTCTGAAGTTCCGGGGACCATCGAAGAAGAGGCTTTATGAAGAACATTTAACTATAGCCCAGAATTATGGGCTTCTAGAAATAACTTCAGAGGACAAAGCATGTTCTGGCTAAACATGAGAAAGAAGCAGAAGTTAATTTTAAATAAATTTTTGTTGGACAATTTACTTTTTTCATCTTTTAAGTAAAATAAGTTATTCTGGAACTGTAACTCTTATCTTATTGTCAAAACAAATAACTTATTTTTAACTTTGACCCATAAGAAATTATTTATTGTAACATTTAGCCAAAACATGCTCTTTAGAACACTGATTGCAGATTGTTTGTCAAAACGACAGGAAATTAACATCCCAATTTCTGTTTAGGAGGATTTGCTAGGTGAATCTTTGGTGGGAGATCAATATCCTGGAAAAGATTAGTTAAAGAGTGCGGGGTCTCTTTCCGTGTTTATTTGATTTCATGTACGAAATAAATGTGTTGCGAACAAAATTTAGTATGTTTATTCAATTTGTCCTAAGGATGCAAATTTATGGAGTGAAAGGTAGAAGTCATAGGAAAAGCATGTATAGTTAACATGAAGGAAGAGGTCGACCTAAAAAATGGATTCTAATCTTAGTGATTTAAATTTGGAGATGGCTCCAGATAAAGTGGGGTCGAAAAGGAGGACTCATGTAGTCAAAACCCCAAAAAAGTACAGAATAAGGATTTGCAACTTCGTTCAGGTACGGATTTTAACTATAAACATTTTCTTAATCAGATCACAAGCAATTCGGAGTTGATCAGTAGATGGTGGCCCCACTTCTAATCAGATCCTCCACATCACAATAATTTTGTGATGAAGCCACAAAACAATCATGAAAAACAATAAAAACTTAGAAATAGACCAAATATAGTACCTGTTTGAACTGTTGCACAGTTCCTCAAGAATGGAACGAACTTTCTTCTCACTTTTCACGGGGGGTGACAATACTACAGACTGAATTAAATTGAATGATCTTTCAGCACACCAATTTAAGTAATAATTGACATCCAACTAGGACAAGAAAAAGTAGGTCAGCAGAAAACATAGCTGAAGTCAAGTTAACTACCAAAAATGATGGTGGCAGACCATATCGCAGAATGCTTTCAGTGAACACACGTACAGCACAGAAGTGCATCCAGGAGCTAAAAACCTGTAGGATACGGGACACAATTTTAAATATAATCCATGCAAATTCAAGAAATAAGGGGGACAACTTTAGATTTTAGATAACTTGGTCCAACTCAGACTAATCATTTATTTGTTAAAGCAGAGCAGACCCATTTGCTCATCGATTGATTTTTTTGTCTAAACAAATGCAGCATTAGCTGAAGTCCGACATCCTAATTATGCAAGTGAATTCTCAGTGGGGGTTTCTTGAGTGGTCAAGTAGATTCCATTCAATTAGTCTGAAATTAGTCACTACTTCCATTCCTTGGAAACAGTCTCATCCATACTCATCCTTTGTTGAAGAGGTATCATTCCTTTTGTTTACTAGCAAGTCAAGTCACCTAACTTTTTCCTCCAACGAATGTCAGAGCTATAGAAGTGCAACTCTGATACCTAATAATTTCATTTGTCAGTTCTAATTGACGTAGTTCAACCACAGATCAAAATGTAGATAAAATTATGGAAAGAATCTAAATATTTCCAAAACAGCGCCATAAAAACAGACAGCGCTTCAAAATGTAACTGAAAACAACAGCAAAATTTCAGCAGCTTTTCAGAGGGAAAAGAGAGAGTACCTCCCCGTAACTAGTGTAGCACCATTGCAACAGAGAGCTTCTCAATGCATCCTGGTCTTGATTCAGCTTTTCAACCTCCTGCCTTCTACTCTCTTGTGTTTCTGGATTATATTCAAAATCACGGATCTAAATCACACCACAATCAAACATTTGTTAGATGAGACCTTCCTCCAAAATCGTTACCTTCTCTTGTTCACATAAACATAGTTTATGTGCTAATGAAGGAGAATATTCTCAAAACAACAGAAAAGAGATGAAATAGTTTGCATAATAGGTGAGATACTCAACAACACTCACTTGGAAATTTCTTTCACGTGCCTTAGTTCTAAAGTTGTCAGCATCACGACTGAATAATGTAACAGTATAAAGTGCATATTCATTGTCCTCGTGTAGCTTCTTGGAGGATCTGGGGACCTAAAACAATCAGTTCAATCAAAAAGCAACATCTACCAAAGTAAAACATATAAAACATCTCGAAAAAATAATGGTATGAACTTAACTGCCTGGAGAGCAATGTGCTGGCTTTATTTTGAAAGAGTACAGAAGAGATGAATATTTATTACCCTTAGCATATCATGAACTCAGTCCGTATTGTGACAATCATTGCAGACAGAATCATGAAGGACGAGACTGAAATAAAAATGGGGCTGCTGCATAAATAGCAAATTGAGTTCTTACTACATAGGTTGTCAGTGTCTCATAGCTCGATATCCAATCCTTCTGAGAATACTTTGGAACAATCGCGATGAGGGTTGTTAGATGTTCTGAGGTAATTACATCATTTGGCTTCACCAAACTGGAAAGGTCGCGAACAGCTAAACTGCAATAAGAAATTATTTGGATCAGCTAAAAACTCAAGCAATAAGTTACAGTAGAATTACATTACAGGTAAATAAGGTAATTCTCCCAGGATGGCTATAAAAACATTCCCACAATTTCTTCCCCCGTCCCTAGACCAAAACAGTATGCATGTCAGAGAGAGAGAGAGAGAGAGAGAGATCTATCCTTCCTCGCTTTTGCAAGAGAAAAACTGTCATCACCATGTTCAACAAATCTCAAACGGTGATCTTATTAACAACACGCATCAAGTGTCACTTAATCATGCGATCACCTGGAAGTCTATCAAGCGATTCCGTTAAACAACAAATTAATCTTCTTTAAGTATGGAACTGCATGTTCCTATACTTAACTACACTTTAAGGACAATTAGCATTAGGTGAGATAATCTAAATCACTCTTTGACATCCCTATTAAGAAATCTTCACCACTGCACCTAGAATTTTTTTAGCCAAATGTCATCTCACAATGGAAAACTAGTTCAAATCCCAATCATTACTAAGAATTAAACACAACATTTTAATAGTCTTTTGACTTGAAATTTAGGCTGAATTATACAAGAATAATCCTACCTATAGAAGGAAAAGCGAAAATCAAAGAAATCCTAAAAAGAAAAATATTAATTCCTACCTAGACTTGGATATAAGCTAGAATGAAATATTTCCATAATCTTCTATCCTAACTTATATATACTAAATCTCCCCCTCAAGTTGGTGCATCGATACATGCTCAACTTGGATAGTGAAGATTAAAATGGCCAACTACTTGAAAATTATTGTCAAATTCTAATTACAACTCTAATCAGTAAAGTCCTCTCCCTTTCTACTAGTTCCAATCGTCCTCAATTAAAATGTCCTCCATGAAGGGTACTTAATATACATGAGAAATAGAAGACCAGTACTTGAGAAGGTCATACATAGACTGCATGCACAAAAAGCACGCACAAAAGAGTGAGAGATCTTCGAACACAGCAAATGTCACATCCACAAACACTGCATACAAAAAGTGTCTCATACTGTCAGCAGAATCCTTCGCACCTACCCCAAATTCATAGCGAGCAGAAGGAATCATGCACCCAACAGAAATAAGAATCATCTGATCCTTGCGTATATAGTAGAGGCCTAGGTCGACCTGAGGGAGACTATGTTTGCGAGTAGAAAGTTGGTGCTTTCTTCAGATGGTAAGAGACGTGATTAAGAATTTTTCATGTTAATTAAGAAAAAAAATAGAAACCCCATGATCTGTCAGAATTCTAAGGAGTACCAAATGGCTGGGTTGACTACGATGAAGAGTCGCACAACTCTAAGAAATGTAACCAAAAACAGTCAAGTTAGGTTGTTGCCAAGAGAGGAAGTCAACAAAGATAGAAGGTACAACCACTAATTATTGCAGACAAGAAAGATAGCAGACCAAGAGCTGGCAGCAATGAAATTTTTTGACTCTGACAGTAGCAATAACAATAGAAGGCTCACACAAAACTACTGGTAAACCAAGATGAAGGGTAACGCAGCTCTGAGAAGGTAGCCGAAGGATCATGACTCAATAAAGTTTGTCACAAAATTGAAACTTCAGGAACCAACTTGGACCAACCTAAAAGTTCAGGAACCAAATTTCGCTTTTAATAAAGTTCAAGGACTAATATGTAAAATTCTGAAATCTCAGGGACCAACTTGCAAAAAAAATGAAAGCCTAGGGACTAATATGTAAAATTTGGAAACATTAGGAAACAACTTGTACAATTCTAAGAATTTCATGGACTAACTTGCCCAAAAAAAACCACAACCAAAAAGAGTGCCCAAAAAATAATGCGGAGACCAAACAAGAGGCCCAAATCACTAGGTCCAAAACACAAGACAAGAACCAAGACAAAACCCTCAACAACTAGTAGCAACCTAAAAACAATTTGAGCCCAACGACTATTAGTAGTCCAAAAACAATCTCCAAAATCATCATGCCCAAACAAGGCAGTAATTAGAAACAACTTTGATGGCTAACACTAGACCTGTGATTGGAAGGTTCATTTTTGAAAATGCTATCCCTTTCTATATGGCAACAGGTCCTTCATTCATTAACATGATTCGACAGGTTGGTTCATACGGTAGAGGTCTTAAAACCCCTACAATGTATGAACTTCGAACTTGGATTTTAAGTCTAGTTACTAGTGTAAGTATATTCACCGAGATAAAGAAGATATGGAGCAAGACAGGGGGTTTCAATATTATCTGATGGTTAGTCTGATAAACAATGATTTTCCTAAAATCAATTGACTTTTCTGATTCAGTTAAGGATGCAGATTGGATGTTTAAATTACTTGATGACGTTGTTGAAGAAGTGGTAGAACTAGAACAAATTGTTGTCCAAGTTGACAGATAATGCTAGTACTTATAAGGCAACGGAGAGAAAATTGACGGAGAAAAGAAAACATTTGCATTGGACTCCATGTACTGCTTACTGTATAGACTTGATGCTTGAAAAACTTGGGGAATTGTCACAGCATAAGAATGCATTGTTAAAGGAAAAGAAGGTGAGAAATTTTATTTACTATCATACATGGGTGTTAGCATTTATGAGGAAATTCACAAATTTGGATATTGCTCGACCGGTTCCTACTAGATTTGCTATGGCATATTTGTCTTTACAAAGAATATTTACGCTAAAACCACCTTTGGAGTCCATGTTTACTTCTGAGAAGTGGGCAAAATCATCCTATGCTAATAAATCCCATGGTAAAGAAATCAGAAAAATCATTGTGAAAGATAAGTATTTTTGGCCGAGGGTTTCATATGCCTTGAAGGCTACGAAACATTTAATTTCAGAGTTAAGGCTCGTTGATTCTGAGCAGATGCCTGCCATGGGGTTCATTTATGGTTCTATCGATTCCACAAAGGAAGAGATAGCAAAAAATTTGGTTGGAAACGAAACGTCTTATAAGGAGATCTGGAGTTTTATTGATGAAAAATGGGATTTTCAACTTCATCAAAATCTGCATGCTGCTGTTGATTTTTTGAATCCCCATTTTCAATATAATGACAACCTTTCCAATCATTCTGCAATAAATCTAGTTTATACGATTGCATGGAAAGACTCATTCCTCATCAAAATAAAAGGACAATGCAAATCTCCTGATAGAATAAAAAAGGTTTCTTAGGTCTTGAAAAGGCTACATCATCTTGCGAAAAAGGTTCTCCATGTATATATTTACTTTAAAGTGTTTTTTACCTCATATTTACTCATTAACAGGATGGATATAGCATAATATTTAATATGACAATGTATTTTTGTTTCTTATTTTTTTTATTCCATTGGTGGACTCAATTTGGTGATGGTATTCCATCATTGAAGAACTTCTATTAGTGTTTTGAGCCTAACATGTTCATCTTTTGCTTGTGAACGCAATTGATTAAATCAAGTACATAAAAAAAGAAACCTTTAGACCACACAAAGGATGAATTCTTTGGTTTATGTCATGTACAACAAGAAGCTCAAAGACGGAAGTTTGAGAATACGGAAACTCAAAGAAGACAAGGATCCTTCTACTATAAGCGACTTGTCATCAGACAATGAATGGATTGTTGATCAGAGTGGTGAACATCAATCAAACACGTCAATATAGATGACAATGATCTAGATCTCCATCTTTTTGGAGGAGAAGGAAATGAAAGTGCTAAGGCTACCCAAAGCTAACCTAAAAGGAAACGATGAAACATAAAGGTATTATAAAATTGTCGAATTGAAATCTGGGCTTCTTTATTTAGTCCTTGTTTGAGCCACATTCTTTAAAAACTCATTTTTCTCTAAACTCATTTTCTACCCTCCATTCTCCCAATAAAATAATTTTACATAAGCCTAAAACTTTTTCCTACTTTTTAACTACACATTATCTAAAAATCACTGTTACAAAATCAATTTTCCCAAAAAATGAGGCTCAAATAAACTCTTATTTACTAATTGATAGATATTTTGTTTTCATTTATAGCAAAGGACAGGGGAAAAAACCAATGCAATTGTAGGACGAGTGGGAAGAGTACTTTGACATTGATGAGGAAGATGATATCAAAACTAGTGATTTTATACATGATCTCAGTGGTAGTAACTAGTGTCATATGTGAGACTTACCTTTTTTTTTGTTTGAGTTGCAACCTTGCCCCTATTTGGGGTATTTTAAAAAGTTGATTAAAAGTTCAAGTTAAAGCCAATAATTAATTTTAACCACATATTTCTTAGGATCCACAATTTTTATCAACTTTTCAACCACATATTTCATAACCTTTTATCAAAATCTAATAAAAATTAGATAGGGGCATTATATCTTTACTAATTTATTATTTGCTTGTTTGATCTGGTACTTAAAGTTAATTTATTGCTTTGAGGTTTACATTTTGTATATGGTTAAACATACTTATTTTTATACTTCCGTATTTTTTTACTAAGTTTTTTTAGTTCACAACGAGACTTACGCTTCAAAGCGCCTTGAGGCTTACGCCTCGACTCACAAAGGATAAATGCCTTAGTACCCATTTTCCTCTTTTTCAAACAATACCCCAAGAATCGCGAAGGAGAAGAATCAATCACCTCAACCTAGAATTTGCTCCTTCGCCTAACGATTCAAGGGTCTGGCTCTGCTTTGCCAAGGCTCCGGCAATTGCGTCGCGAAGATCTGATGGTGAGCAAGCTCGCGAAGGAGGAGTGATAGGGTTGTTGTAGTCGTGAAGGCAATAAAACAGCTTCGGTGGAGTCGTGCAGCCGAAAGAGGCATTCACCAGAGGTGTACGACTTGTAAGAGAGGTGATTCAGCCGAGGTTTAATTTTAGGGTTTGAATTAAGGGTAAAATTGAATTTATGATTTTCAATTTGGGAATTGAAATCTCTATTTTAAGGTCCTAAATTTGGGAAAAGTAAAGAAGGAAAAACTTGGCCGACAAGCGGCACGAGGCCGTTCGCAAGAGAACAAAAGCACTTGCAACTTTAACCAGATCCGATTAAACTTGCTCCAATACAAACTTGAAATTTAGGCTGAAGTACTTGCATTATTCATCAAATTATGGGTTATTTATACAAGGGAAAAGTAAATAGGAAAGAAATCCTGGAAGGAAAAATATTAATTCCTTGTTAGACTAGGATATAAGCCAGATGGAAATATTTCCATAATCACATACTCTAACTTTTATATTCTAACTTGCATGGAGAAAGAGACGATTTTCAATACAAAGGCTGTTAGAAATCCTTATGATTAGTAATACCAAGAGCATGAGCTAAGCTTTTATTTTCAAATTTGTTACATAGAGATGCTCAGCTACAATTTTTTAGTTAAAATATTTATGATGTTGACAGGACACTTAATTATAACCTCAAAAACACCTCCATGCACTCAAGAATACTCATAAGTCATACTTGAGGAACAAATATCCATGAGGCTTTCGGAACAGCTAGCAAATCGAGATATGTTCACTTCTAGAGTTCTAGTTCGAGGATGTTACCACAGCCCAAAGCCTTGATCAAGTAAATCTCATATTAGTGACATACCTTCCAGCCTGCTTTCGGTTTATGGCATTAAGTTGACTCCGGACATTGTTATACTCAGCAACACGAACCTGCGAAATAACACCCACAGAAAGGGCTTGAAAATAACATATCAAGATATGTAAGACATGGCCACGCTTATCTGGAAGAATATCATAAATTAGAAAGGAGTAATAGAAGCGCGGTGGGATAAAGGAAAACCTATACTTGCTCCAAAAAAAAAAAAAGGTTTCCAAGTGATGCAAAAAGTTGAGCTTAAACAGAAAACTAATTTACATACATAATAAATACTATTAGAAGCAGACAAAAACAATTTCTTTCAACAGATTTTTATACGATACATGAACTAGTGATGATAATAACAGCATGATAACATGTGGATTCATCTTTTTTATTTCTTCATCAATGATTCCATTTTCCTGTCATTCTGTACCGCTGAAAACTGTAAGTATAAACCCCCGCACCCGAATTTCGGGGTCTAATTATGAGAATTGAAAATACTCATTTGAGGGTTAATCCATCTTCTAGGACCTTGTAGCAAACTTAGTATAAATGCTAATTCCCACATGTTTTGCTCTTTGAAGAAGGGTTGAATGCTTGGTCAAACCCTCATATAGAAATCCTTGATATATGTTTTTTTTGTCATATTCATGATTGACCAAATATAGGGTAACGTGTAGTGTGAATGCATGTGTATATAGAATGTAGTATTCACGTGAGGAATGAGGGAGACATTCTTACTCATTTCACAAATTTCAAGTAGGGATGACAAAAAAATCCAACAAACTTGATACCCGCAAAATCGGGTATTCGGGTTGGGGACGGGACGGGGAATTTTGCCCCCGGGCGGGTTCGGGGCAGAGACGGGTGCCCCACCCCTTTTAATTTTTTGTTTTTTTTTTTTTAGAATTCAATACTTTAAATGGAAAATTTCACGAAATTTCATTAGTTCTAATAGAAAATGGCAATTAAAATTATTTGTCTCAATCTAATGAATGTGGACAATAAAATAAATTATCAAAATCTTAAAAAAAATAAAATTAAATGGGGTAGTAAACAAGGCAAGGGTCTCGCCCCCCGCCCCACCCCGTTGTCATCCCTAATTTCAAGGAACAATTTTCAATACTAAAATTAATAGTCTTTCCACCATCATGGATTTTTCCTTAATGATGCATGCCTAATATTGTCCCATTTCAACCCCTTATTCACATTCACATGCCACCACTCACTATTATTTTTTTCAGTCCAAATAATATACACATATACACGCACATAGCCGAGGTGGAAATTGTAAGAGGGATCAAGTAATTTTATTCCGTCTCTATTACCCTTTCTTTTAAATTTCACGGTAAGTACGCTACCTATGTTTGGATTATTATTATGTTATAAATTTCAAGAAAATTACTATAGGTCCCATATGGTACAATATGATTATGATTATGTTAAGGGGATCGAAATTTAGTAGCGCTACACATAAAAATTCTTATCACCTATGTTCGGTAAAATTCTTGTGTCTCCATTATATTGATTATGATTATTATGCTCTTTTAAGTTATACACGATAATAATTAATGGCGTACTTATGAGGATTTTATAAATCTCACTCCATGATATTTCCCCTTTCAGGCAAATGGTTCGAGGCAGTCAACGTGGAGGTGGCAACGGACTAGGATTAATAAATTATATTGTGTTTAAAACACAACTTTTAAGTTCAAATTTTTTTTTTTTTTTGTTATACTAAGACATTATTTAGGCTATGTTTTT
>CAIGRT010139113.1:0-13461 GCA_903798405.1 Fraxinus platypoda
TGCTGACTCAAAATGCTGGGTCCGCTACTGCACTTATGAGATTTACACGAACAATGACCTAGATGTACCTATATTCAAAGTTGCATGACTCGCAATGCATATGGCACTGTGATATATTTGTTATTATTTTGTGATTGCGAAGGTCTTTTTTGACTCTTTTTTATCTTTAAGACAAAATCACAATATGATATTAATAAGACTATGAGTTTGTTTGGTAGGGATTTTTTGGGGGAAGAATTGATTTTGAATNAGAATTGATTTTGAATATCGATATGATGGGAAATGTGTGGTTGAAAAAGAAGATAAGATTATTGATGTGATGGAAAATATTATTTTATTGAAGAATGTGTGGTTGAAAATGAGAATTGATTTACTGTAGAATTGGAGAATTCGTACCAAACGGGGCCTTTATAAATTGTTATAAGCTACGTGAAAATTCAATGGACAGAATGCATGTGAACTTACACATTTTCAACTTAATTCTTAAACTCACTGTAAGTTATAATTTAGCAAAAGAGAGTTCAAATAAAAATTCGACGTTGTAAATTTCGCTAGCCAAACCGTCCATTTTGTAGAAAAAGAATTAAGGGAAAAAAAGATCACAAGTCAGATATTAAGTATGCACCAAATCAATTTCCAGACATTAAGTTTAAAAATACAAAAGTCGGGTGTTAATTCTATTTTAATTTAAAATAATAATAATACCAAATTAAATTAATCTACCCCCACCCAACCAAACAACCGTCCCACCCCACTCTACCCTCGCGCACTTGCTCGTCGCCATCCACTCTTACAGTTGTCGGCATTTGCCTACTGACGATTTCTGCAGCTACGAGCTGATCGTCGTTTAGTGGCGAATGAGAATCGTCGGCTCAGATAGTAGAGATAGATGTAGATACATAGTGATCATCAGAGAACATCGACTAAGCATTGCCGACGAACTAATCATCTTCTTCATTCGCGACTTAGTACTGTAGTGTAATTTAAAACGATTTTTTTTAAATTGAAAATTAAAAAACGACGTTGAGTATAATTTACAAAATACTTATTGGAGCAAATAACTTCAATTCTCAATCTCGAAATCCGTTTAATTGAATTTGTGACCAATTCAAATAATTAAGATCGGAGAAATTAATGGCATGTGACCAGATCTCTTGAATTTGTTACATGTGACCCACGCACTTTGACATATGGCTGGCCCGTGACCAATTCTCTTGGCATGTTACATGTGACATGAGCCAATGGCTTGTGACCAAATCTCTTGAATTTGTGACATGTAACCTATGCACTTAACATGTGAACAAATCTCTTGGGTCTATGACCAAATCTCTTGAATTCTTGACCTATGACCTTTGACATGTGCCATGTTACATGTGATCGTGATTTGATCTAATGGCAAGTGACCAAATTTCTTAAATCTATGACCTAATCCAATGGTCTATGACCAAAATATCTTGAATCTGTGACATGTGACTTATGCACTTTGACATGTGATCCTTGCACTTTGACAAGTCACATATTCAAGAGATTTGGTCACATAAATCAATCGGCTGGAAGTGCAAAAACCCCTACATTCACAACTCCATCGACAACTGAAACTTGTGAATTGGTACCAAATGAGAGCAATTGAGAAAGGAGGGCAAAGGTCAATCAACTAAACAAAACTAAAAAAAATCAAACATTTGATTAAGAAAATAAAGGACAGAGAGAATAATTTATTATAAGAATATTGAAATATAAATGGGAAATAAAGAAAGAATATAAATGGGGGTTGTGAAGAAGTTGTTCAAATTACTGTCGTCGCACAATTCGGTATCTGAAAAAGTGGAATTACAGCTTTCGATTTGCATTCACACAAATTGAAATTACAAATCATTAGATGCCACCAACGAAAATCTTTAATCCTTGAAATTTGTGAAATCATATGTCGTATAAGTACTCACATTCTCGTTGGGTTGATTACCGTTGCACGCGGTACTGCGTCATGGTGCTTTGTTCAACAAAGCCCATCAATTCCGGGGAATTTCGTCAGATTGTGCACATCGGTGGTGGTCCAAAGAGAGGGAGAGGGTAGAGAGAGACAGATGAATGTAGAGAGAGACATGAGAGTGTACAGATGATTATGGTTTGGATATTGTGGGTAGATTAGGGGTAGATAATATTATCACCTAATTTTTGGATAATCAAATTTTGCACTTGTTTTTTGAATTGTGATCTTTAAATAAAATAATGTTATTTATCATTATAATAATTAATTATCAATAATGTGTCAACTTATGTGGAATGATAGAATAGAATATTTCAATTTTCCTCTCTCTAATGAAAATGGAAATGTCTTATCCTATCATTTCATGCAAATTATCACATCACCGATAATCTATTATTATAATGATAAATAACATTGTTGTCTTAAACATACGTCGCAATGTAATTTCCCCAAGAATTAAACTTCTTCGAAAAAGAATTGGTAGAAAAAAGTGGCATGGACTCACGGGCGAACTTTGCCTCTAAGCCCATCCCTACGTGTTACTCTCTCTGATGACTAAACAAGAAACACTACAGTAAGTCCTACCTAGGAGTTCCAGAAAATCTATCACAAATTATCAGCTCCGAAGAAAGAATCTTCAATTCTCCAACCGCCAGATGTGTATAACTTTGAATATCAGTACTAGTATTTGTTGCTCTTGTTGAGAACTCGAGTTCTTGACAGAGGATCAAAATGGGGGTGGTTTTGTCAATATTTATTGTGTTTTTTCTTCTTGTTGTTCGCCTCGCTCATATAGATTCTGGAATACAATTATCGACAGAAAATTCATATGTATCTGCAATCGGGGACCCAGGAATGAAGAACCCAAATGCCAGATTTGGGTTAGAAGCTTGGAATTTCTGCAATGAAGTAGGCATCGAAGCACCCCAAATGGGAAGCCCAAGAATGGCTGATTGTGCTGATCTTCACTGCTCGCTTATCACAGGTCCTTTATAATATTCTTCAATTCTTTCTTTAGCCGTCAAATGTCTCAAATTTATTGACGAGGTTTATGTTTTATGTACTTTTTTTTTTTCTAAAACAAAAACTAGATATTTCTGGGGACAAGGTGTGCAGTTGACTTTGAAAATCGACAGAGTTCATGGTTTTACTTCCAAATTTGATTGATTTTGAACAATTTTCAAATTTGAGGGCTCAATACCATGCTGCAAGATACAGCTTGGCTCATTATTACCGAGATAATGGCGTACTGTTTTGGTCGAGGGTAATTGGTGTTAATAGTCACATTACTGAATAGCTAGAATTTCGAAGCCATAATAAGGAGGTTATCGTATGCATATTCATGAATTACTTTCTTTGGTCATTTTCTTGAGTTTAGATTTTTCCAATGATATTAATCACTCATACAAATACAATAAGAATAGGTCACTAGGTACTAGCAGACCGTGTAACTTTAGAGATTTACTGAGGGAAGTCGTCAATAAGTGGAAGGAATAGGAATGTTTTTTTTTTTCTGAAAAAAGAAAGACATTTCGGGGATACCATTTGGAAGGAGTTTAAACATTTATTTGAAATCACAGAGTGCATATTGTTTGATGGTGGAGGCAGAGTAAATGTTAAACAGTTGTTCGAATTATGTACATAAAACCGTGATGATCAGTTGAGTGCATAGCAGTATCGGGACTGGTCTTCATAGCATTTGTAGAAATCAGGTCTATTATTGCAATTGTAAAGATGACTTCGATGATCCAACTTCTGTTGTCTTTTCTTCTAGAACTTCATGTTGGTTCTTTCTGACTGCTTCTGATGATTGTTTGTTGTCTCGAGAGCTAGCTATGAACTGTTCTATTGAGTTAGCTATAAAAGATGTAAGTTTATAGATTGTGCTGATGGATTATCAGACGTGGTTAACATTCTGGCTTGCATTCATCTTTTTGACTAAATTCTTATCATTGTTGGGTTCTCTGTTAGGTGAGAGTGCTATAACCAAAACGAAAAGCTAGTTATGGCACCATATCCGGTTTCTAGTTACCTTGTTCAAATTAGGATTATCTGACTTGCTGTCATATGTGACATATACTTATGTCATGCACACACCATTTCACTCATTGATCTGGAAACTTTGTCCTAAATCCATTTCAGGGTTTTGTGCCAGCCAATGTGGGATTTCGGGTGTGGTCGAATGTTAATGAACCCTGGATTAGCATGATTGGATGTTGAGTAAATATATTGTTTTTAGTATGTGACTTAGAATCCTTTTGCCATTAGTCTATAGCAACACTCAAATAATTAAAAATCTTAAAACTAAGTATTACAGATTTCATTATCTAAAGTTGTTTTTAATTGACTTGAATTTTGAACTGGACTAGCTATATGTAGTATAGCTTAGGGATAATTTTGATAGCTTTCAGCCTTCCACCCAGCCTTTATGCTGCACTTTTAGTCTATGACATGCGTATGATTGGTGTGGAAAAGGTCTTAGAGTTAAAGAGAAGAAAGCACCTTTGAGATGTTAATTGTAACATTTGATCTCTTTCCCATGATGATGAATTCCAGGCTATTTTGATCATATCTACAATCTTGAAATAAGTATTCTGGTCTAGGGTGCGTCATTTTCTTTTCCTTGATTTAATTTTTGTAATCCATTATACCTTAATGTGTGATGCAGTTTCCAGATGACTGCAGTTGCAAAAGAACTTTTTACCTTGTACTATAATCTAAAATCAACTTTCTTTCAGAATATAGTCATCGTATATGTAATTACTTGTCCAATTTGATATTGTGATGTGATAATCAGATAAGAGGAGCAAGTGTGAAGTTCACCACAAGGTGAACAAATCGGACAATGGATTGAAGGCTGGCGATGCATTTCCTGTTGGCGAGTTTGAATCATATACGGATCCTGATCTTTATGCTGTGGAAAAAGAAATTTATCTTGGTTCTCTTTGTGAGGTCCATGATTTTGCCGAACCATGGTACTTTTGGATGATCATGCTGAAAAATGGAAACTTTGACAAGAACACAACACTTTGCCCTGAGAATGGCCGAAAAGTTCCTAAGATAGTGACAGACAGAAACTTTCCTTGTTTTGGCGAAGGATGCATGAATCAACCGCTTGTGTACCATAATCAGTCACTGGTGGTTTATTTTGGGGATAATGCGTCTTTAGTTGGGGGATTCTATGGAACATATGATCTTGATGCCAATTTGAGTGCTGGTTCCGGAGATAATTCTTTCTTTTCTGTTTCATGGCAGAAGAATTTAAGCACAAATAGTTGGATTGTATCGCAAAAATTGACAACATCATCCAAGTATCCTTGGCTCATGTTGTATCTAAGAGCGGATGCAACGAAAGGATTTAATGGAGGTTATCACTATAGTGGACGAGGCATCTTAAGAAAGGTATGATCTGTAGTTTGTTTTTGCTGGTTGTAATTTGCTCATATATAGTAGCATCAAGCAGTTATTAATTATTTTTTGTAGGACAAGTCAAAGTTGAATGTGCAACTGAAATACTTTATAAGTGCTGTGAAAGTAATATATAACCCTCCATTTACCCTTTTGATCTAAACATAAGATAAATACTAGCTCTTGAAAATAAATATTAATTATTATACATGCATGTAAATAGTGAAATGTGTACTTGAATGTGAATATTAGAATTACAACTAAATACATAAATGAAGATGGATGACAAATACAATACATGAATTATCGTGAATATTAATTAATTTAGAATTAATACCCAGGAATATATACGTGACAATGAATGTTAAATCATTTATACTAAATAAATATGATTTAATTTCCAATTAAGTGAAACACTATTTAACATACATGGACGTGAATAATAAATTGCATTTTTGAATGTGAAATTTTAATTAATATTAATTAAATGAATGTGAATGTGAATGTGAATGTTAATGTTAATGTTAATTAATATAGAATTAATAACAGGGAATACATGCATGAACAAGGATTTTGTAATATTTATTACAATTTGTAAAGTAAATACATATTGAATGTGAAATTCTAATTATTATTAATTAAATGAATGTTAATGTTAATTAATTGAAAATTAATAGCATGGACATGAACGTGAATGCGAAATTCGAATTAATATTAATTAAATGAATGTGAATGTTAATTAATTCATAATTAATAACAAAGAGTACATGTTTGAACAAGGATTTTGTAGTATTTAGTATGGTTTGTAAATTAAATTCATATTGAAAAACGAAAAGTAATGTATTATTGAAATAATTGAATTGCAGTAAGGCTATAATCGTTCAAAAAATGATTCTCACTTGATGTGATATTTAATATATTATAGATTTCTTGTGATTTACCAAGTACTGATGAAAATGACTTTTCTTTTAATTATGTTGTTAGATTCTTTTTTCTATAAACTTTTTCATTCCCTTTCTTAAAATTCCTAGTTTATTGGCCAATCAACAAACTACATCAACATTTCTATGTTCCGCATTTTTTTTAACCTGCGTAGGCCCATTTCATAAAAATATTTATATTAGAGATTGTGACAGCACATTTGTTTTGACAGTTACTAGAGTCTCCTAACTTTAAGGTCCAATTGACACTTGATGTTAAACAAGGTGGAGGGTCCAATAGCCAATTTTATCTTCTTGACATTGGAAGTTGTTGGAAAAATAATGGAGACCCATGTGATGGTGACGTTCTAACAGACGTGACTAGATACAGTGAGATGATTATTAACCCGGCAACTACAAGCTGGTGTCGTCCAGATAATCTGGTGTCGTGCCCACCTTACCACATCAGTTCTACCGGCACGATAATACACAGAAATGATACATCTCGGTTTCCATATTCTGCTTATCATCTTTACTGTGCTCCTGGAAATGCGAACTATCTGGAAAAACCATTTGATATTTGTGATCCATATAGCAACCCACAAGCACAAGAATTGGTTCAAATTCTGCCTCATCCTGAGTGGGCTGTGCATGGTTATCCTGCAAAAAGGGGAGACGGATGGATTGGGGATTCAAGGACTTGGGAGCTTGACGTTGGAACTCTATCCGGTCGGCTATACTTCTATCAGGTATCAGTACTCCTTCCGCATTTTGACTTAAAAATTAGCTATGGACATGATGAATGGTCATTTCCTAGCTTGTTAGGGACAAACAATGGTGTTGTTTGAGCTTCACCAGTGAACCTTTGGTTATGGTTCTCCATGCCAGTACAAGCTTTGCTAGTTAACCATAGTTCACTATAGAGAAAGACTTGTAAGATAGGGTGATGACTAGCTGTAATCTTGTAGACATGTTAACTACTGAACCACAATGTCGTCATGTCAGTACACTACTAATGTTTAAAGAACTAATGGAAACTACCACAAAAAGTTTAAAGAAGTATAGCCCCTTTGCTTTGCCACCTGTATACTGCACCTTCTGTAATGGCAACTATACTAAACAAAATCCATGTGCTCTACCTCACAATATTTGGGCAACTTGTGATCTGATATCAACTCTGGTCTTACAGTGATATGGATAAAGCCACTTGCTTGTTCTCTTATGTAGGATCCAGGAACAAAACCTGCAAAGCGTGTGTGGTCTTCTATCAACATTGGTACAGAAATATACGTTACCCCCTCGGGGGCCAATGCTGAATGGACTGTAAGTGATTTTGATATATTAGTTCCTAAAGATACCGAAGAGGATGGTCATGGATATATGTGATGTCTGTATATATGTTTACCTCTGTAACAAATATCAATAATACAAAACGTTTTTACTCCATCTTATCCTTTCTGATTGCTACTCTTTTCTGGATTGAGTTTTTCATTTAACAGCAATTGGTAACTGCTCCGAGCCGAATATACCCCCTTTTTTTCTGTAGTGCCAGATTAATTTGTCCGCTCAGTTCCCTATCAAATAGCAAAATGGGATCCGGACCAAAGTAGTCTCCTTGCAGCAAGTGGTAATCACCTATAATGATATTGGTCGTGGTAACTTTGGATCCTGAAAAGTTCGAATGCTGTCCCCATTCCCAACATACCTCCCTGAGTAAGTTCTCTGCCCTGCAGTATACTTCTCCACAGAAAAAGGAGGATCCCGCTCTATTTGGAGCTGATAGAATGCTGCCGTTACGATGATACTTCCCTTTTGAAATCTGACCCATCCAAGAATTTGTATCAGTAACCAAGCGCAACGTTATATGGTGGACTGCCCTGTTGTCATCCCTCTTGTAACACTGATTTAATTAGTACCTTCCTAACTGACATCAAACAACTCTTGAATATTTTCCCCGAACTGCAGTTTCAATGTTGGGGCTGAACGTAAAGGATGGTTTATCGTTTTCCCAGTCTTTGGATCACATCCCTTTTTGGACATTTGAATCAACCATTTGCTTCTTGGTGTGTTGTTAGTTGGAGCATGAATATTTTATTTATGTAATTATTTATTTTCTTGCAAAACGGAAATCTTGCGAGTTATATCCCGTGTTAAAAGTTAACTATAGCTTATAGTTTAGTCATGATCTCTTGCTCCCAATGGATAAGATAAAAACTTTCAACTACTGACGAGGCAAGAAAACCTTAGTTGTGGTTCTTTGAAACTGTGAGAACCATAATTACGGTTATCTTGTCACACTTTTTTATCTTGTCACTGGAGGTAGGAGATCAGTTCTATAGCTTATGTGTACTATTGCACCTTACCTTATATCGTGCATGTCGTGGTGCTATGCAAGTGATTTATGGTAAGAATCACGTCAAGTACGTAACTTCAGCTTCAATGTTTTATTCCAAAATTTTAGTCCACAAGTCCGGATTGGGACCACTCATTTCTTGCATTCCAAATTAGGAAAACAACTAATTTTTCTTTTTCAAATCAATTTGAATGTTTAACACCATTATTTCAAAAGGCGGGTCCACATTTTTATAAATCTATAAGTATTGGCAAGAATTATTTGTACATATATCATGTCCAAGGAGCCATAAAAAATTTACGTATAAATTTGTTATTTCCTTCGTGTACTACGATCATTATTGCAGGAAACTTGTACAAACAATTATTAAACAAAATAAAACACAATTTCTAGCACGATTATAGTAAGTTACGTATGACATTTATGTTTTTACCATGACACGATATATGCCCGATTATGCATATTAGGACCACCTGGTTTTAGCCTTTAGGTACCGAGTTCTGTATTTTCCCTATAAGTATGGGTGAGTTACGAATATTTTCAAATCTCATTATTGTCATAGAACTTTTCTCCACATTCACTACATCGGCTCGAGCATGTCTTAGGTTCCCATTCCCAGCAATATCTATCTTCACTTTAATCTTGAGATATGCAAGAACAAAATAATTTGAAAAGGAAATGAGAATTCACTAAAATATGGAAAAATAATACAATGATTTTGTATTTATAATTTATCTAACTTAATCGAAAATATAATGTAGAAGTAAATATATATATATGGGGATGTTTTAAGCCATAAAAGTAGAGTTATAAATGAAATAAAATGCTCAAAATGCATCAAAATGCGAAATAGATTTAGCCCCGGATAAAACTGGCTCTCGAGCACCAATTGGGCGGCTAGCTAGTGCCGTGTGTCACTCGCAAGGTTAGCTTGTGGTAGGGGTACGCTGGGACGTTGCCTGTGTGGCGTTGAGACGTTGATCTCTGGTTGAATTCGATCAATTTGATTTCGAATGGTATTGAGGCGCCCGTACTGCCCAAAAGTTTCCCTATTCATATCTTAATCTCTTCAAATCCAACACAAATTCAAACTTTTAATTGGACTTTCAAATAGAACTTCAACTGGCATTTGTCAAATAGACTTCGAATAGGATTCCAAAATAATATTCCAAATAGAATTCTTCTTAAGTCGACTTTAATTAGAATTCTCAATTATCTTCAAAATAAAATTCGGGCCACACCCTACTTCTAACAAATACCATCTTGACACGAATTTCATTGCATGAGTAAACTTGAAAAATTCTCCACCTGGAGACAAATTACTTCAAAGAATAAACTTCAACTCTCCATAAAAAACACAAACGAAATTCCATCAAAATTTTCCACTTGAAAGTATTAATCTCCACCTTAACCATAAAACCCAAAATATATTCAAACTCAAAAAAACTGAGTAACAAAATTTCAAGAACTACTTTGGACACCAAAGTTGCTCGAATCACGAGCAATAAAATCAAACGTAATTAATAATCACCAAATAAAGTTGAAACAAGACTTGTAACATAATCACTACAAATTGCTTTGACAAAAGTATCTTGGCTAGAATCAACACATTCAACTACATTCAAAGCATACACATCTAAGCCCTTGTTTGATCCCCATTATTTTCAAAATTTATTTTTCTATCTTATTTTCAACCACATTTTCAATAAAATAATATTATATCTAAATTCAAATTTTTTCCTTATTTTTAATTATACATTCTCTATCAAAAATACTATTCCAAAATGCATTTTGAAACAAAAATGAGGCTCAAATGGCATTAAATCAGCATTTTTGTACCTATGTGGAGGCAAAATATCACAAATTGGTATGTTTCTAGCAATTGAATATAATGAAACGACCGATAATGGGGACAAAGCAGAATTATCCATAACTTTCGACCTTGACTTAAATGTATTCATTAAAGTAGACCCTTAACAAAACTCCGATCATAATGAACTAAACTCATAATCCACCTGAGCTCCAAATTTATGTTGACTGATCTTCAAAGATTCTGCAGAACCTTGCAAGACATGTAATTGAGACTTTTTCTAGCCCCGCAACACAATATGAGTACATTTACAAACCTTCAAGACTCGACATTCACCAATGAATTTGTACCCTTTCAAGTCGAAAGTACTCGAGGAGATACGATTTCTTTTCAAATCAAGAACATATCACATTGCATCAAGTGTTCTAACACTTCCATCAAACAACTTAATTCTGATCCTTTCAATACCAACTATCCTATAAGGTATATTATTTCACATCACCACAACACATTTCAAAACTGCTTCATATGTTGTAAACGAATCTCGATTGGGACTCATATGAAAAGTGCAAACTGTATCATGAATCCAATTATCATTTGGAGCCACTGTCATTAATAATCAAAAGCTCTCCATCATTGAGAAATGTTTTTGTAATATTGGTTTCACCTAGAGTATCAAATTCTTTCCATTCTGATTAGTTGCAGCTAATTTTTCTTTATTTTACAACTTATATAAATCTTTAACCAAGCGTCCATTCGTCTTACAATAATTACAAATTTCATTTGTGAAGTTAGACATTTATTTGCCCCTTGCACAACCACCATCAACAATAAGGTCATCTTCATGAGTATTAGTCCCCTCTTAGCAAAAAAGAATAAAAAAATCCATTTTACCCTTCTCCCCTTATGTATATTATATATGATTATATTTGTATTCTTATTTTTTTTTCTCTTAATTTTTAATATAGACAAAAGTAAACAATTTAGTTTTCAAAAGGTTTATTTTTTTAATCTTTTTTGTACAGAGTGATTTCATTTCAATAATATTTTTTGTGAATTTTGATTTCTAATTAGAAAAGAAAGAATAAAATCAATATAAAATATTTACTGAAAAATAAAATCAAAATAAATCCAAGCTATAAACTTTTGATTGCAATTTATGCATGACATTATTACGATAATATTACTTTATTTTAATAAAGTATAAACATGCATAAAAATATTGATAAAATTGTTATGATAATATTACTTTAGTCACGGACTTATTGAACTTATTCAAATGCTCCTAACATGAATAATATCATATTTAATCTTCAATCGCACAACTGATTTTAAGATATAACCTATTTGTTAGAAATTTATGCATGTACAACTCATAATATTTTTTGTAACTTAAAAAGTGCAAGTCTCGTTCAAAACAATATACTTTACCTAGCAAACCACTCCGATGGTACAAGTGTCATCGACTTTTGTTCTTCTTACTTTGCATCTTTCGTCCCTATTGGCCTATTATCTTGCACTCTCTTAGAACACTTGTTGTGCGAGAACATCTTGAACATTATGACGTCAAATTGAAATTATTTTTCATGTCAAATTGTTAAATCTCAAACTTTGTACTTGTCATGGTCTTTAACACAATTGAAAAGTTTGAACCCTAGACTTTGATATCAATTGTGGAGAGGAAATCTTATCATCATTTTTAACGCAAGAGAAAAGTTTGAAATGCAGACTTTGATATCACTTATTGAGATGAAATCTCACAATTGCGCAAGAAAATGAAAAAACTAAAAATAGGCAAGAAAGAGAAAAACACAAATTTAATATGGTTGAGCTAATTGCCAACTACTATGGAAGAATGAGAATCAATTAACACAAAAATCTCACAAAAACAAGAGTTTTCCAACTTTCTATTTTCCACTATACAGAGCTAGAACACTCAGAAACGTACACATACACATACCCTTTTTTTTCTCTCTCTCTTTCTAACTTTCTCTCTTTACCTGCACAATTTCTCTCTATTTGGCTGCCGTAAATTCTTTCTGCCTGGCGGTATATCTGTCTCTCTTTAATTAACTTCAATCCTTGGCTGCCAGAATTTTCACCCTAAATTTTCACCCTATGTTCCGTGAACTTTTATTTGAAACACAAGTCTCACACGTATATACAGGGAATTATATTCCTTTGTGGCCCAAAAAAAAAAAAAAAAACTTCTATTAGCACTACTATTTTTATTGCCAAATAAGATATTTCTTTTCCGTGTAGAATATATACTCTTTTACTTCACAAATTTAGATCAAACCCAACACAAGCTTCACGTCCAACCAATCAGCTGCAGAATTTCCTTCCCGATAAATACGTGTTGTTCTTATAGCGAATTTTTTACGACTATTATATATCAATTCAATCACTAATAGATTTAACAGTCAAAGGATCATCCTCATGTTCCAATTAATAGAGTTCACTTCAATCAATATACGCGTAAACCCTTTTTTAAGGTATATAAGCAGACCATTAATATGATCTCTGAGCTCAGCCTCTGAGTTGGAGTATACGTGATAGAAATTACAGAATGAGATAAGACAAGATCCGGTGCTATATCGGACTAGTCCGCTTCCTGAGTTACCCTTTGAACTGTTTAATTTAACCTATTCTCCTTGTAATCTAAGCCAACGAAGTATATAAACCATAGACAGTAATTCAAAATTACTGTCTTTGTTTATCTTTTAAATGATTGTGGTAATAAATTGCAGCTCAAGCTCCCACCTAGCTCCTTAAAGTAGTAAACTATAGTTGCAGATTGTTTTGCGCTTAATGATGTAACAAAGTTTGACTACAAACCAATCAAGGAACATAGAATCAAGAAAATCAAATCCTATAAGTGCTTGTTAAATATATCTTACTATATTGTATTAGACAAAACATTGGACATAATTTTGCTCTCTCTCTCTCTCTCTCTCTCTCTCTCTCTCTCTCTCTCTCTCTC